>JAABKK020058434.1:0-52364 GCA_011634745.2 Catotricha subobsoleta
ATCTGATTGCATTTTCTATGCATATCTATGCTATTTAACGTTTTTGTTTTTCAAAAAGACAAAACGACAAAAAGACAGAAAGACAATGTCAAAAACAAAAAACGTCTTTTATGTCATAAACCAATAAGACGTCTTTTATGCCAACTCTGAACATAATCCACTTTCGTCAATCTAGACTAACTCGTTCGTCTGTCGCTAGCACTAGTGACTAAATGCCATTGGCTTTATAATCTTGAATTTAAAAATTTCTGTTTTTCTTTTTTGTGTATGTTATAAATAAAAAACTTTCTTAACAGCAACAATAAAATGAATATGTATTATTCTGTATTCTATTGTCTTCTATTGTTTTCTATTTAGGATTAATTATTTAATAAGTTCTAAATTATTTCGAAAATAGTTTTATTTAATATTTTAGTGACTAATTTTTTGAATTTTTATTTAAATTCTTAAAATGTTCTTTATGCATTTATTTATTCAAAAATAAAATAGATAAAACGCTCTATTCTAATGTAAAAAAATTATTATTTTTTAATTACTAACATTTCGTTTCATTTTCAAAATCAGAAAAATATTATTTCCAACAACTAGCAACCCAACTACTTATGTAATAAAGTTATAAAACTCTTCCAATTTGCTAAAACATTAATACTTACTTAACAGGATCTGAGATCACGTTATAAATCTCATAGATAACTATGTAACTATTTACAAACAATAGTTATGTAATATTATTGTTCACTTACTTTTATATACATTTTAAAAATATAGCGTTGCAGATTTGAATAAAATTTTTGGCTGTCTCCAACCCCATAAACTTCACATTTTTTGTAATTCAATAACATTCGTTTTATAACAAAATAAAAGCACGGGTTATATTTATCATTATGGTATAATCTATTATTGTTAGATAATTTCTTTCTACTCAATGATAGAGTCGCGCACGTTCATATACGCGGGTCATAGGTAGATGCTGCACAATATTGTAAAACAATATTTACATAATCAAAAACTAAACGAACAAATTTAGTTCATTTGATATTATTATTTTAATATCATTAATTTTTATCTCTTTCACACAATATTTATCAACATATTGAAATTTTTAGAGAAAAAATAAATAAAAACCAATATATCAGTTGTTCATTGTTTATAATTATAACTATCACACGAATAATTTAAAAGGTAATCTGTACGTGTACATATTGCATATAATAGTGCATAATATGCACTATATAACATCATGATACAATGAACATTGTATCATGGTATAACATTATTGTGTGACAAAAGAGCAAATCACACATACGTGAAATATCGCTCTGGAGGTTTTTTTTTAAAAACCTCTCTCATTATCTCATACAAATACATGGTCGAAAGGTTTGAAAATTTCACTCAAATTGTACATAACAATTTTAAGCGTTTCACACACTGCAAGGCATGAGAATCTCAGAAATTTTATGTAGGTATATATTTATTTCTTTTTTTTTTTTAAATCAAAAGCATCCATAAGAACGAGGTTGTGACTCTTGAAATTTATATAAACGACTCCTTTCCGATTCTTGATTGCTTTATTAATATATGTATTTTCTTATTATACATATTTTTTTTTTATTAAGTCATTTTTATTCCTTTGCGATCTCTCCTCCTAAAATGCAGTTTGTATATAATTAAAACTTTGTTTTCTAGTTCCTTCCAAATTATTTTAAAATCTTTTTCTTGTAGTTTGTTATATATTGATGATTATACATACAAAAAAAGCTTCCTAGCGACTTTATTGCTTTATAAATCAGTTTCTTCAAATTAGATGCTATGAACCCAATAGTACACGAATTTTATATATTACAGCACCTGATCACAGAATGTTTTCTAAAATTGGTTCAAAAAAGTTGTAGAAAGTTTTCGTCTCTATATTAAATTAAAATAACCATATCTCAATATATGAAATAAAAAATAAAAAATTAATAAGTAGAATTATTTTTCCCTTCCAAACAATATATAAGTTTATATAGATATATATTATATATATTAGGGTGACCCAATTTTGTATGGAGATATTAAAGTGTCTTGGATTTCTTTCTTGTGATAGGATTTGGTACCAATAAGAACTGTATAAAATTTTAGCTCGATCGGTTAACATTAAGAGGTCGCTCAAAGTGCTTAAAGTGCAAATTATTTGAAAAAGAGAAAAAAAACATGATATTCTTTTTTTCTGAATGATGCTAAAATGCTTAGAATGTTGTGAAAAATAAGAATCTGCAAAATTTTTTTTTTTTAAAAAAATCTTTTAAGAGTTGATCATTTTATTGTATGTTTTCGTTTGAGAGCAATCTTTAGGGTCTATTTTTCAAAAATTAAAATTTTAGTTTAAGCTGAAATTGTGTTAATTGATTTACGAATAGTTATTTTATTTGACGAGTTCCATATCAAACCAATCAGCCAAAAACCCGACCACTTCCGATTTTGATGAAAGTTATGAAACGCGCGATAGATGAATTATATCGTTCAAGTGGTTCTCAAGTTATGATTTTTCAAAATTAAACGATATTTTGACCATTTCGTGCTGTGGTAATAATGACAAAAAAGAAATGCAGAAAACTTTATCTTTTAAAACTAAACAAATTAGCAAATTTTCATCAAAATCGGAGGTGGTCGGGTTAAAAATTGCAAATTTTTGATCGTTTTGAAATGGAACTCGTCATTTGTGTTTTTCATTATGAGAGGCCACTTTAAAATTATAATATTTTCTTTATTTTAATGAAAAATTTGTAATTTTCTTTTCTTTATAATCAAACCAAATAAGTAATATTAAAATATATCAAATCGAAATTAAACTAATATATTTTTTTCACCAACATTTTCATAATATGTAGTTGATTACTAGAAATTAATGATTTTCATTGTACCACGATCACAATTTTATATTAATTCATTTCTAGCAATTTTATATAATTGAATCACTTATATCTGGAATTTTTTTTGAATGTTCATCGTATTCAACATTACACAAATACAATCCATATCCAGGAATAACGCCATATTTTGCAATCCAAGAAGTTTTTGATGGTATTGTTAACATTTCATAAATATCCCGTTTGTTAATTCTATTCTCAGCATAATTAAATATTACAGTGAGCATTCTCCTTATCTTTATAATAAATAATATTGAGTTAATCGTATGTAAACTAGAAATAAATGATTGAAATTAATTATACAAATACCTGTCGCTGAAGAAATGAGTTTGCTTTAATTTTAATTTCCCAAAATTCAAAATTATTTAAAACTTGTTGGCGATTTGGAGTTGTCGCCACTGTCGTACCTGGTTGAATGATAAACTCTTCAATTTCTCGCAAAGTGTAAGATACGGCCCGCCATGGCTAAATAGTATATAAGCTTCTTGTTACTGTATAAAAATCAATAAGTAAATAAGTCAGTACCTCTGCAGCTTTAGTTTTCATAAATGTACGAAAATCATGACGACCAATAAACATTTTAGCAACTTCTTTTGCTCTTTCTATATCAAAATTTCCATTTCTGTTATTACACATGAAAACAATATATACGCATAAACATAATATGAAATTAAAGAGAAATTTTAAAATAATTGTATTGAATTTATTACGGAAGGAACAAGCATCGATCGACCTCTTCAATCGGTATTACGTTTCTAAAATCTGGTTTTGGTGTACAATTTAATTCTATTTTTTTCTTAGAAACAGCAAATCGATACAAATATGTTCGTGATTTGGCATTTAATCTAGCATGAAATGACATTGGTACTCGCTCTGTACTAATTATACGAATTGGTAGCTTTGATTTTATAAACGAATTATTTAATGTACCAGTTATTACGTCTGTGTTGTATGGTTCACCATTTTTTCTCAATAAATCAACATGAACAGTTGAATGAAGAGCATGTACTTCAGCATCGGTTCTGTAAAGTAAATAAATGCAATAAATGAATTTATCTTAGACAAGATTCTAAAATTAATAACCTAATTGCACATCAGCTCTTAGTTTCTCAATTACCTGCTGGATAATTTTAAATAAATTAAGTTGACTGGTCTTAGATGTTTCAAAACATCTTCAATGGCATCTTGAACAGTTAAATTATCTTTGGGTATTTTATAATTTATGATAATTTTATTTCTTTGCATTCCTCTAAAAGTTGATTTGTAAAAATAGGTTATGTTCTCTTGTTTTATTTGCTTGTAAATGCAATTTATTACCTAAACGTTGTGCCAATGTATGATAAATTCAGTAAATATCGATTCATATTTGAAATATTTATTTTTGATTTATAGTTTTGTAAAATAAATAAATAAAATTTGATTCAATCAATTTCACAAATCTAGTTTAATATTTGTAGTTACTTAATAAATATTTGACACAATATTTGACAATACCACACAATACACAAACCGCTTGATTACCGCTTGATTTTTTAAAAAAGTCAGTTCTAAAAAAATTATTATGCAGTTTTTTTTACGGATTAAAACGTACATATATGTTTTGTTTGCTAACTTTTTTTAGTTGATCGCACAATTTAATAAAAATTAAAATTTCCTATACAAATAATACATTTTTTGGAACTGACATTTTTAGATAATCCAGCCGCGTGCCGTTTTACTTTTGGGACCGTTCATAAATGACGTTCAGGATTTTCAGTCATTTTTTGACCACAACCCCCCCCCCCTTCCCAACCCCTTGGCTGGTTATGTCCAATTTAACAATCCTTGGTGGATTTTTCGTAATACTTATACCAAAAACTAAAATTTTCGTTGTTTTTTCATGACAGGATGTTAAAACACAGGTTTAACAATAAAATTAGGTTTTAGGTAATAATATTTTAACTTACATAATATATAATTCTGGCTGCCTCAGTTTTCTATATTTTGATGGCAACATTTATAAGTGGATTAATTTCTTTTTAATTAAGAAGTTATCTAATATTTTTATTGTTTATATACGTTATGTTTGAATATTTAACTAACATTTGTGCTGTTCTAACACTGCTATTTAATATTTAAAAAAAAGAGATAAAATTAATATATCTTTTTTTTTTATCACAAATAAAACGGTTGACGCCAGCGCAAGATATCAAGGATGACCAGGTTAAAAATTTGAAAGCTGAATTGGACAGAGTCAGGATTGAAAACCCGTAAATAATAAAAAAAAAATGTTTATTTTTAAGGCTAATAAATTATTTTTATTTACTGAATCTGAACGTAATAGAAAACCATTAGAATAATCATGTCGCTGTAATCAGGTGAGTTTCTTTGTGATAAATAATATCTTAAACTGAAATAAATCTAAGAAAAATAAATTCAAACAATATTTTTGTTTTAATAGGTCTTAGGTGCTATCTCTGGAATATTTAATGATGAACTGAACAACAACCACCTCTCTTGATCAAAAAGTTCGTTATTTGTTAATTTTTTTGTTAATATAATTGTTTAAAAATATTTGTTGCGGTGATATGATATTTTTGATATAAACAAGCTTATTTGTTTGTTTAACAAATCATAAATTCTTATTCTTTTGATCATATTTTAAGTCATTTGAGACTTACTGAACATTTATTTAAAGGAGTGAGTTTAAAATTTATATACAAACAACACAAAGAAATAAATAATTTGAACGTTTATTTCTTAATCAGAAAACAAATACAATTTTGATATTACTTACATTTAAGAACTTTTAACATAATTTTTTAAGCATATCGCAGAAATTCAATGCGCACATTTCATTTTTAATTAAATTAGGCAATAGGCATACAAATCTTTATAATCGTTAGCCTTTAATTGTTATTCAATTACAATAATTTAGGTAAGCACTTAACTTTTAAGTATTAATTTTGCTCATTTTATAAAAATATTTCATTTTCATATTTTTTTCTTCTACCAATATACAAATAAACTGATTGCAGCTGAAAAGCTGAAGAAACAAAATCTTAAATAAATATTTTGAATATAGAAGAAAAATTGATTTCAATTGAAATTAAAATAATTGTTTTCATATTTTTTTTGTTTACATTGTAACAATTTTTTTTTTTATTTTTTGGAAACATTTAGTAATGGAACACATGAAATATTGTGAGAAATATATCCTCAACAACTAATTCAGAATATAATATTACCGAAAGTTATAAATCATTTATTTAAAAGTCTAATCGTTGATTCAGGTACCATTAAATGGAGTATGCAATATTTTAATACTTATTTCTTATTTTCTCTTATGCAACGCAACATATACTTCTCAAATGGCTTTCTTTTTTTTTGTTGAGAATTCAATTTAGTATTTTCGTTCATCTTATATAGATATTTAAAATTAAGTCAGATAAAATCATATATGCTTATGCACATACTTTTGGTGGTAAATTGGAAATTAAGACAAGATAACATTTGCATAAAAAAAAAACTGATACACCATTTTTTTTTTTATTCGAAACTCCTCCCGTATGCATATATGGTTAAAAAAACATGAATGCGCCCATTGAAAATATGTGTTGCTAAATTGTATGGTACTTCAGCTAATGTGTAGCAAAACCTGGTCGATTGTTCTATTTATAAATTTGGAAACAATATATGTAGCTAGTTTTTAATTTATTACGACAAGATAACTCTTTCTTTTAAATTATGATCTCAAAACCTTGCATCAAAGTTATATTTGCCCACCAATGCCGCAATATTGAAATGGATATATTTGAAATAGTGTTTGTAGATTTTAGGCCATATATCATTGGGTCTAGTGACCCATTATTACTCTACTCCGAACATTATCCGACTATCGAACCACACTCGAAATATTTAAAAAAAATCTTAAATTAAAATGCAGGAAACTTTGGGCAATGAAAATCAGTTTATAAATTGCTTTGATTTGTTAATCTGATTTAAGCATTATTAAAGATTATTTTCAACAATATTATAATTTCCATTCAAAATGTTTACAAAATCCATCATTAGGCACTTTAAGTCTGTCATCAAATAAAAATTCTCCAATTTTAATCATTTTCATTTTTTTAAATTTTTTCCTCATAAATATTTTTTGAAAAAAATCTTAGTTTTATTTTCTTTTAAGTGGCCTCTTTCCCTATCTTTCATTCTACTCCATTTTTCATGTATGTTTGTTTTCATTTTTAGGTACTTAATATAATTATAAAAATATAATAACATTGATGTGCTCTTAAAAAAGATGCAAAAGGTTACATCATCATTTAGAAAACGAGCAACAACTTTATTTCATTTTTTTTTTTTTTTTAAGTACAATTAGATAAAAAATTGTTTTTAAATTATTTTACAAAAATCATTAACAAAACATTTTTTTTTAAATTCGAAATTGTTGCAAAATAAAAAAAAATAAAAATAAAAATGAAATGGGCAAGATGACTGGAATATTGTGTCGCTAATGAGCGATTGTTTAAGATTTTAAAATTGTTTTAATTAAATAATTTATTGAAAATTTTGAAATTTATCTTCTTTTTTTCATATCAGTTCAGTAAGTCTACCCCGCAATATTACTTAAAATCTGATTTAATAGAAAAAATGCCTTAAAATTCTTTTCAAATAAAATTATTATGAAAGAATTTTTTTATAAATTAGACAATTAGTTGGACGGATGTACAAACATATCTGCTTAGATTATTTATACTTACTGAGATAATTTTATCATTGAATAAATTAATTAATGAATCGTCAATGTAAAGAATTGTAAACCAAAGAAACTTCTGAATCAAAGAATGTGAATTCGTGGTAAATTATAACGAATTTATATATTACAAATTCACAACTATAGTTTTAGGTGAACATTTAAAATAAATGAAGCATAACTTTAGGCTTATTTAATTTAAAGTTTCACATTTTCACAAAATAGATACTGCACTTTACTTAATGAAAGCATTATTAATAATTTCCACCCTATCGAATTTTGTAGTTTAAATATCCAATATGATAATTGATATTTCAAGCAAAACGATAAAGTTTGAGGTAAGAATACATTAAATATTGCAGGTGACTGCTCTGTTGGTTGTAATGTAATTAATTATAAATACATAAAAAAAAGAATAACGATATCAAGTGGATGTTTTAGATCGTTAATTACAACAAAACCGATTAACAAAATTTAAGGAAAGATATGAAATTGACAAAGCTTAGAGAAGGTCTACTAATAAAAATGTACAGTTACACACTCCTATTATAAGTGATATCGGTCAGCTTGATATAAGTGCTTGGAATTAAACAAGTGCTATTTTAAAGAAAATGAAAAGTAAGTAGAAGAAAAAAAAAACAAAACTATAATAAATTGTATTCGTGTGTATTTTTTTTTTTTTTAATTAATAATAATAACAATTTTTTGTCTGAATAAAAACTGATAAAAAAACATTATTAGAAAAATATTTTTATTGTTCTCCTTTTTTGCATGTATTTTTCAAGTTTTTATTGTTTCAATATTAATTTGAGTACCCAATGTTTATCCTCATTTTTTTTTTTCTTATTTCCTTATGTTCAATTATTTTTATTTAACAATTTTAATAAAATTATATATATTTTCTTTAAAATTTTGTATTGTATAGAACTAACCATCAATTTTCATATATTTTTTTTATTTTCTTTTTCATATTCAAATATAAATTTAAACATATTTCAACAAAAATTTTGTAAATTTTTTAATCAATCAACAAACAATTCAAATTATTATTATTTTAATTTTTTCTGTTTTTTTTTGCATTTAATAGTTTTATTTTTATTTTATTTTTATTTTATTTTTTTTTATTTTTTTGTTTAATTTTAATTATCACTAAAATATCAATGTACGTTACTCGTTACATATGTGTAGCATCTAGATACCAAAACGGAAAAGAAAATTATATATTTAATTATTGTTATTAATGTTTTTTTTTTTATGAACTAATAATTATTCTAAATTATGTTGCGTAATTTAGCTAATTTTCATTTCTTGTGTTAATTTTATTTTTATTATTTTTATTTTTAATATATGTTTTTTTTTTGTTTAAAAACTATTTATATAATAATAACGTGTAAACAATTTTTAATTTTTTTTATTTAGAACCAAAAAACAAAACATAAAGGAGAAATAACAAATTAAAAATAAAATAACAATAGAAACATAAAAATGAAATAGAGAAAAAAAAGTAGAGAAAAAGAAAAAAGAGAAATTGAAAATAGTAAATAACAAAGAAAGAAGGAGAGAGTGAAAAAAAACACATTATATTATTTATTTATGATTGAATAACAACTATTTAATTTAACTACTAATTTAATTTATTTAATTTTTTTTTTTAAATAAAAAACACCTAACCATTTAAAAAAATATATATTTTGTATAATCATTAAATATGAGTAAAAGTATGATTATGATGATAAATAAAAAAAAAAAAATTATAATTGAATTGAAATTAAAATGAAAAACTTTTTAGAAGGGTTGCATTATCGACACAAAATTAATTGAAGTTTCTAGGTAATCGTTATCAAGAAAATCGATTGTATTTTAAAAAAAAAAAATTATTCAAACTTAGTTACAATTTTTCACATTGAATTATAAGTTTACCAGAGAATTGGAAATTTTATTTCGGCATTATTATTTTTAATTTCTATGAAAATTTTACTGTTCCTAGATCAGCCTAAAACAGATATTATTTAGCTAGTCGCGTGATATCGAACATTATCATGACATTTATTAAGGATCCAATAATCCATTGGAATTCTAAAGCTCTTTACTATAAATTTTGAACGAAATTATAATTTTTGTTTTATTATTAACGAATTATGAATTTCCTTTGTGTATGTTGAACTAAAAAAAAGCATTCTCGTTATTATTAAGCTCAATTTTTTTGCATTTTATTATTTGTATATTAATTATTCTTTTCTTTTTTTTTATTTGATCACGGAGTATTATAGGTAGTTATAGAATGATGATGTTTTTATTTTAATAACGGAATTAATTTTCTATATCTGAATTTTTGATATTTTAAATAAATCATTGGATTTAAAGAAAAAAAAAAAAGTGGAAAATAAGTTAAACTAATTTGATTACCTAATCACATTTTTTTTCTACAACCCTTTTAGTAAAATATTATGTGTTTGTATGATTTGATTTTTGTGTCTAACAATAATAAGATTAAAAGCTTATAAATCAACATTATTGAAATCATTTTTTTTTTGTATTGTTTTAATTAATTTTAAATGTTTACTTGATATAATAATAATAATTATAACAATTTTAGCTGCTCTATTTTTATTAATAATCTTGTTTTTCTTTGTTTTTTTTTTTAATTAAATGTGCTACATTTTAGTTTTTGTAATTGTTTAATTTAATATAATTGTATTACGTTTTATGTAATTTATTTTATATTTAAATGTTTAATTTATATGAACTAAATTAGCGGTAACAACACTGTTTTATTATTTATTATAATTATTATTTTTTGTTTTGTTTAAACTTAATTTCTACTAAATATTTAATATATTAGACTAATATTTTCTATTTGTTTTATATACTAATCAGGCTACTAAAAAAAAATTAAAACTAAACTAATATTCCTTTTTACTTGTTTTTTTTTTATCTTTTTAATTTTTTAACATTTAAAAACTATCTTAAACGGATTAAAATTTGCAACATTTCAATTAGTTATTTATGAATTTTTTTTTAACTACTTTTCAACAACTATGCAAATGTTAAAATGAAAAATTAACTGTAATTTGTTACTTGCTGATTTACTTTTACTGGAAATTTTAGTTCGGTAATTTTATTAAATACGGCTTTTATAATTATTTCAGTAACAATTTTGTTTTAAAGGTAAATTAAACCATATATTTTAAAATGTTTGCAGGACATGATCTTTATGTTTAATTGGCTAAGTTGCTTCGTAATCTGTAAAAATATATTTATAGTTTTGAATTTATCGGTATTGGTTTGACTTGATGATTTTTTAATATGTGAATACTGAATAAAATAATATCTGATAATAATCTGACTTTTCTTTATATTTTATCAGAACTATAATATATTTTTTTGGTTTTTATATGCGCAGGTTTTCCAATTATAATTTATCTTTGGTTAAACTTAATTTAAATCAAGAATTAGTTTAAAATAAAAAAAAAAATGCTTGATGTTCGATTTACGCAATTAACTAATAAATGATTGTTGTAATTAAAATAAACAAATGGAGCAACCCAGTTGTGTTTCAACACATAATGAGATCACATCCTGAATTTTTAAACAATTTTTATTTTGTTTTTAATTTAAAATAATAATATGAATATATGAATGTTCATAACATGTAGGTGTATTTATTTTTATAAAAGATGCAACCTTATTACAGAATTAATTCTTATATGTTTTATGTTATTTTTTTCCATTTTTTTTTTTTTTTTTGAATTATTTACAAATGATAGATTTCAACAATTTTTTTTTAATTTATTTTCTTATTAGTTTACTTTTATTTAACATTTTTTTAAATTAAACTCTGCTTTTCAATGTTATTCATAATATTCTTATTTTTAACATTTTTTTTTTTAGTGCATTAGGCATATACAAACGTACGGCCATTTTAAAACTACATAATCTTTATTATTATAAGTCCCTCTCCCTTCTTTTCATCATTTTTTTTTTTAAAAAAGATATCAGTATTTTGTAAAAGGAAAATCTGTTTTAAGCTTTTAACAGAATTTTCAATTATTGCGCGCTCTTAATCGATTATTTGTTACCAATTTTGAAAATTTTAATTTAAATAGTTATAATATTTTTTTACATTTTCACAAATAAAAATATCAACAAAGGTAATAATGGAATATTTATGATTTCATAATAAAATGAGCTATTTTAGGATTACTTAAAATAAATTTTTTTAAACAAAAACAAAAATAAATTATTTAAAGAAAGAAAAAAAAATGTTGTGAGAGAAATGAATGGTATAGAGGACTATGGTCCACGATGTAAGTATATGTGAACAAGATTAAATTGATTTTTTAATGAACCTAAGGACTAATATTTACAAAATAACAAATAAAAAAAGTTCTTATGAAATTTAAAATGGAAACAACATTTTCATTAGTAAAAAAATTAAATAAAATAAAATAAGAAATAATAAAAAAAAACATTAAAACAATAAAACAAAACAAAACAAGCACAATAAAGAAATGATTTATACAAGTTATTACAGCCGTTGCGTTATAATAACCCAATAAATAACGCACTACTATTCGATTTTTTTTTTTTTATTAAATTATATACAATATCTTATAGCAGAGTTTCGTTTGCTTTTTCTTCATTTCATTGATTTTTTTTTTTTTATTTTGTTTTTCTTTTATTATTAACAATAATTCTGTACAATAAATTTTACTCGAAATAAGATATAACAACGCATAATATACAAAATACAAGAAACATGATAATGATAAATTGATAACAAAATATGTGTATTGTCAATGTTGATAACACCGCTTCTTTAAAACTACTTAAGTAGAATTTTAAAAAGTTGTGTTTTAAAAACAAATATTTATTTTGAACTTAAATATAATATTTATAATAATTCACTTTTGATATAGTCATTATTATTAATAATTATATGTTTTGCAAAATAGAGTAAGGATAGATAGTTGAATTTGGCAGTGCATGCATAATTAAAACACCTAAATATAATAAGTTTTATTTATTATAATTTTTTTTTTTTTTAGAAATAATAAAGTTTACTTTGAAATTTTAAATAATATTAATATAAACACAAACAGTAAAAGCAAAATTAAATAGACGGTAACCATATTTTATGTTAAATTTAAAAAAATATAATTAAACAAAAAAATTAAAAAAAAAAAAAAAACAGTTCAACAAATATGAACATTTGAGAGGGACTTTAAATTGACCAAAAAATTATTTTATATCTAATTTATAATTTTAATTTCATTTATTAATAATATTTATTTTTTTATTATTATTATTTTTTTTGTGTAAATTTATTCTTTAACAAGCCTATTTTCTTCATGTTCATTTATTAATTAGCTGCCATTTTTCTGTAATTTTTATTTATTTTTTTTACTTTATATGTAAATTTAATTTTTTTACGTATGTAATTAATAACTACGACGTTTATGCTTCTTATGCGAAATAGTTTTTCATTGAAAAGCAAAAGAATATTATTTATTGATCTTCATTTAATTTTAAAATTATGATTCCCATTTTTAAGTATTGAACGATTTCTTTTTCATCTTTATTTATTTTCTTTTCTTTTTTTTTTTTTTTTGCTATCAAACATAATATATAGTATTTCTATATTTCACCAATTATTTATGCTAAGGCGCTATATCATTATTATTTATTTATTAACTTTTAAATCGTATCTCTCGGTCGATTTAAATTATTTTATATATTTATACATCTTGATATTTTGACAAACGTGCTCGAAGTTCCATATTTTCCTGTTTCAGTTGTTCGAGCTCTTGATGCAATGTCGAGTTCTGCAAAGAAATCTTGTAAATCATTTATAAAAAATATCAAATATTAGAACAATTTTGTAATTGATTGAAAGTGTAATTGAAAAATATGCCAATTAACCTCTTTTTCTAAATATCGTGCACGCATCGCAATTTGATTCTCTTTCTGGCGTCTTGCATCACGTGAACGTTTTGCAGCAATATTGTTCTTTCGACGTCTAGCCCAATACTTGTCGTCCTTTAGTTCATCTGGAACAAATTGTTTTCTTGACTTTTTGATCATCGGTTGAGGTTTCAATTCTTCGTCTGAGAATGCGCGTGTACGTGGATCAAAATCTCGACCCGATGATGCAAATGAAAACGCTGGAATTATATCAAAAACTAAATTTTAAAACGAATGTATCTGAGATTTTAACTTTACCGAGACGAAACGAGGATATTTGCGC
The DNA here is from genome assembly GCA_011634745.2 of Catotricha subobsoleta. NCBI lineage: Eukaryota > Metazoa > Arthropoda > Insecta > Diptera > Cecidomyiidae > Catotricha > Catotricha subobsoleta. The sequence goes on from JAABKK020058434.1 coordinate 13,892, forward strand.
GATTTTTGAAGTATTTCTTTATTTTCTATGTCTATTTATGAAATATGAAATAGCACGTACACACAAAATTGAAATTCTAACCGATGCATGCATTTGCAATTTTCAATAAAATTTATTACATGTATAGTGTTTAGTATGTTTTAATTAGTTTTCGCTTTTATTTTTGGTTTTTTTTTTTTTGTTTGAGAAGAAATGTTGGATAAATATTATAAATCATAATCATTTCTCTATTCCTATTTACCCTAAATACTAGTAACTTTGATAACCGATTTTAAGCCGTTGACGAACGAGATAAATTTAATAAAACACTCACTTGATTCGGCTGGCGATGGTGGATTTATTGTATCTGGACTAACACAATCTGATGGTGATGGTGATCGTTCACGTTTTGTGGTAATATGACCTAAGCCTAATGCCAATCCAGCTGAATGACCAAGTGAATCATTACGATGACCCAAACCAGTTGAATGTCCCAAATGTGTTCCCGGTAGGCCATCGGGGATGTTATTTTCAGATAGGAATTCATCCAAATCAGCATACTGTAAATAATATATATAAAGAGTTTATGTTTGAATTACGAAGCAAACAATAAATATTTGATGGAATTATATTAGAAATGATTTTAAAAAAAAAAAATTATTGCAAACAATTAAATATATACACAGAGAGAAATCCCTAAATATCAGTATCGGTAAAACGAAGAATTTGAAACCATCAACCGAAGGATTAATATTTGTTGCTATTTCCTGAAATTATAAGACATTAGTATGAAATTATGAAAGTAAATATTGCATTTTTTTTTTTTTTAAATGAATAAAATATATTTTTAAATAAGTTTGTACGTTGACTGTACTGTGAGATCATTCGGTGCATTTTATCATTGTCAACACAAATCATATAACGGATCCACCAGTTTTTAATTATTTGTTTTTGTATAGTGATCGCCGGTTAGCTGCAGCTTCTTTTGAATAACATGGAAAATCAAAAAAATATAAATTATCGCCGAAGATCCATTAAGCTTTAGATGCACAAATAATAAATACTTAATAATGATTTTATATATATTTCAATCTTTTATTTACTGTTTTCTATTATTTATTTTTTTCACGTAAATCTAGAAAAGTAAATAAGATATAAAATAATAATCATCCCAAAACATATTTGTCGTTAACTGCCAAATTATCATCACAGGACAGGAGTGTCGAAAATTTATTGTTGATCTATTTTTAATATTTGAACTATTTGTTTGAGCAATATGAATATTTTAAGATTTATGAATTGTATATAAATTACCGCCTTGTGATATAGTTTTATATTTAGAATATTTTTCTCTTCGTTTTCTCTAAACTAAGTTAATAAACATATTTTACAATAAAAAAAGAAATTAAAAAAAAATCTGTGATCTTGAGAAATTTTAGAATTTATTTGATATGTCGGCAAAAAATTTGTTTAAATGAACAATATATGAACGGTATCTATAAGTGCTGTACGTCGTTAAATCAGGCTTTCATATCGCTTTGTATTTATTTGTATTTATCTTGTTCAAAATAAAAACATTTATTTATATTTTAAATAAAATACGACAATTGTTTCGAGATCGACAGTTAATAAAAATCAATTAAGAAATTATTGGTATTCGTCGTTAATATGATCAGAGATAATTCTACGGTAATTGTTCATGTTCAGGTCTGTTCTATTGTGAACAGCTACAACCATTTAATATAAACCATAAAAACATAATGCAAAGTAAAATGTGCCGATAGTTTTTTTTAAAAAGAAAAATACGGAAAAACGGAAAAACGGAACATAAACTAAAATTTGTTTCGTTTGAATATAAAAAGTTTGTTCTAAAAGAACTTGACCTGATTAATTATCAAATATTTAAAAGAATGAATCAAATTCATATATAAGGAAATATATGAATAGGAATACATATTATTAATAAACAAGAAACAATATTCAAGACGTTAGTGAAAATAGGAAAAGGCGTCAAATAATATAAATCACGTCAAAGTCACATGGTTTTTAGTCACATGTAAAATATTTTAGTCGTGTAGTTATTTTCTATAGCTCGCTAAAATATAATAGTTAAAAATAGAAAATAATATTCTTTTTATTTTGTTTTGCAGCAGAAGAATATTTGAGTTTGGTATATGAACAAACGAATACGAATACCACGTTGGTTTATATTGTTGAATATAATATATAATAATAGACAGCTAAAATAAAAATTATAATAAATGATAATTTTCGTCTGTTCGTTTTACTTTTTTACATTTGTGAACTCTGCCAATTTTTAATGTATTTTTTATTGGATTGTTCCGTATTTTCTTTTAATATCGAAATTGTAAAAATCTGGAATTTAGATTGGAATGCATCAATATCACATAATTAACAATGCCGCAAATGATTTATGCCACTAAATATGATAGTTTTTCCTAAACAATAAAATGTCACAGTTTCAGAATCATTATTTTAATTACTCGTGAGTCGTGAGGCAACAATTTGTCTGTTAACTATTGTTTATGGTAATCGATAAGATAAATATAAGAAGATTAAATGAAATTAAACTCTATATATTGGTTTGCATCGTAACTTCTATTTTTAATTTAAAAAACTAAGATTTTTTTTGGGCATAAATCTGTAGTCGACGTTTAGACTATTTCCTTACATATTTGTTATCAAAAGAATAGCTGATTCATTTTTAAATATCTTATCGGATCGAAAAATAAAAGTTAAACAACTAAAAATTTGATTGAAACAAAACAAGATATGTGCTTTTAAAAGCTTCTCATAAAGAAATATATTTTTCAAGCTTATTGTTGTTAAAAATTTGAATGATGAAAAAAAAAACACGAACACGAACACGCACAAAACAGAGCAAACAAACTTTCTCTGTCAGTATCCTTAGAATTTAAGCGTAGCACGTATTTTCCGAAATTGTTTTAATTTTTTTCTTTTTAAATCTATGTAATATTTTTTTTTTCTTCTTAAAAGGATTCTTATAAAATAATGCAAATATAAAAGGATACTAACATGTGTTACCTTGAGATCCGTGTCATACGGTAATGTTTTGTCCCATAAATTTGGCCCCAGAAAGGCTGCTTGTGCCTCAACATTCCAAGGATCACCGTCTTCTTTGAATTTATCATCGTTGCCGCATATGTCTTTGCTATTACCTGATGATTTTCCTGAGTAGAGAAAAACTATAATTACTTATAGATAAATAATTCTGGTCCGACTAAAACGGATTGGTAACTTTGATTGTTAGTTTTGTTTATCATCAAAATAGATACCCATACATCAGGCACACTCTATTTTATTGATTACACATCATATGAATATTATATGATACCCTCTTGCTCTTATATGGACTTTAGAATAGCTTACAATAAATTAACATTTCTTTTTATTTGTTTTATCTTAATATATAAATAAAACTGCATCAGTCACTAACTGATCTTTAACATCAAACTATAATTTAACAAATTTAAAGACTAAATAATGTATGCAATTTTTGTAGTTGGTATTTTTAAACAATACAGGAAAAATTAAATAAATATAAAAAATGCATTATCTTGTGAATAAATAAATTTGTTATAATCAATAGGCACATAAATAAAAGTGATAAATTTACAATAATAAATATTGTTGGAAATCAGTGATATATTTCGCATATAATGGCTAAAATCGTCCACACCTCTTGGGTATATACAAAACATATCTATATTATTTACTTGAATTTATATTTCGAACGAAATGTCGGCACTATAAGACAAATTCAGCAATCGAAAGTGAAATTTCTCCAATACAGTTATTTTTATGTTGGTATGTGTGTTTTGCTGCTTAACTTTGCTTCCTGCTTTGTCAAGTTACTATGTTCTGGTGATTGAGTTTTATTTTTATGCTTAAACAGTTACAGCTGCATACAACATTATATTATTTTATATTATATATTTCTATATACTTATTAGTTAATTTTTTTTTTCTTTATGTCTATTTTGATATTTATACTCTTAACGTTTTAAACATTAAGTCATATATAATTTAAAATGGCAGTAGGCATAGTACATAAATTAATGTACCCACGTTAAAATAACAATGTACACATCACAAATTTAATAAAATTTAATTTTCTCTAAAATTATGTTTGACCAATTTTATGGATGTTTCTTTATTTATTTTTACATTGGAAACAAGATGGAATTAGTATTGTTTTGCATTTATTTTTAAATTTGATCTTTAACATTTAAGCATAATTTACTGATAGACGCTTTACGATTTTAAAATGGTTAAATCGATCGATTTTTACCTATTTTAAATTAATAATAATAATTTTAAAATTACAATTCTTTATTATTTTCATTTTTCTTTCTTTTATTAAACTCTTTTTAAGCATTGGATTTACTATATCTTAGGTTCGGTACTGATGTCTGCTAGTCTATATTTTCGTTTTCATTTCGAATAATTTAATAAAAATTGAAAATAAAAGCTTGAAACTATTTCCAGTTTCTTCCTAAAGTTTCATATATAATATTCATAATTGTTTTTAAATCATATAGAACACAATTTGTGTAAAAACCCATGAATAGGGTGACCTCTCTTAGTAAAATAATATATAAGATAATAATATGTACATTGTATTATGGCATTAGCAATGAATTCGTACATTACTACCAGAACTATCAATTTGGTTGGAGTAGTTTCTCAATAACGTGAGCCATTAAAGCATTTTCAACTCTCAAGAAAATGGACAAACAAAAATCCCATACGAAAATTTGTCACTCGAATGTATAACAAATATGCACTAAGCACATGTTAATGTTCAAAAATTAATTGTTCAATATATTTTTTCGATTATATTAATTCAGTATTTTCATTTCTTTTAAAAAATGACACAATTAATCATCTGTTATCATCATATATCATATTAATATTCATTCACAAATAATTAATAAAGAAATGAAGAGAATATTAAGCAATGAATTATTACGATTTATTCTAAACACGAAACAAGCAAAGAAAAAAAAATCTTCTATACCTTAATAATTAACAAAAATTTCAAACAAGCATATGTACATTAATAATTAACACAAAATTTGTAATCATTAGCAAATAAAGTATTCATAATTTTTGTGTCACCACACAATGCATTTTTGTTTCATATTTTGACAAAATTTTATTAACAACATCAAGAAAATTCAAGGTAAAGGAAAAAAATACAGAACACGTACTGAAATATTTATTATTTAAATTTTAATCAGTCAGCTGGTTTATCACATTGATATTTTTCTCTAGGAAGTGAGAAGTGTGCGAACACTTTTAGAATATCATGGAAAAAAATGTTATTCATTAAAACGTACGTTAATTATATTTGTATTACCTTAAGAAATTCATCTATTAAATATATACAAATAATAAAAGAAAAAAAAATAAGTAAGTAAATAAAGAAACCTTAAAAAATAGGCCATTTTAAAGCCACTAGTAAATTTTCTCAAATCATTTTCGAAAACCTATTTCGTTAAACTAAAATTCTTTCGCAAATGTTTTTATACCTTTTTCAATGATGAATCGTAGAATATTGCAAAGCTCAAATAGTAAATATTGTTCCAATTATATTCTTGGGTCATATCAACATTATTCTCTATTAATCGCCTTTTTATATTGAAAGCTATGGTTAGCAAGTCATAATTTATGTTAATGGAATTCTTTTTAAAATAGAAAACTACTTCATCATTATACAAAATACCTGTACATTAGCTCCATTAGCCACCACCCAAAGGAAAATATATAAATTGATATGGAATCCGTTGAAGGGGTTAAAAAAAAAAAATAATGACTCATCTTTTGGGTAAATTTTCATATAATTTATAAATCGAAATAAACATGAAAATAAATATTATGTGTTCAATTCAATATTAATGTAGCAATTCACCACTTCAATAATTAAGATATATTTCTATACATTTATATATTCAATCAGTTGTTATGGTCTACCGAACTTTAATGCTTAATGTTAAAGCATTGTATGAGTTGATTTATTCAAATAACTTATAGTTGTGTATATCTTTATCTATCAAATATAAAATAAATTAAAACAAATCAAACAAATCAAACAAAATGAAAAAAGTGCGATAATAATGACGTTAATCGGACTATGATTTTTCGATTTTGTTGTTGCGAATTTTAATTTGAAAATAATTAGCTATGCCATATGCAATAAATATTATACAGAATATTATTAAGAAACATATTCCCTGAGCGCCTGAATATTGAATCTACTTCAACCAGATTTTATTGACTATGAAAGAAAATATGAATAATATTACTAATAACCAATAATTAAAATTGTAATTAGAATTCATTTGTTTATCAAAATCTTATTATAAGGTAGGTTTTCAAATGAAATATAATCAGTAACTATACTGTTTTGTGTTTATTATTTTAATTCATTTTTAAAAAGCCATATAAAATCAAAATCAATTGCATGGATTGATCTATAAAAAGGAAGCTTAGGAAATGTATGTTCATTTTATACCTCGTAGTCGTAGCTTTATATAAAAAATAAACATATTTAATTTCTATTACAGAATTTTATTCGAAATGAAAGCCTTGAAATTGAAAAACTAAAGCTTTTTTCTTTTTTACATACATATATGAAAAATTAGAATAAAATTTGCATTGAAATGAGAAGAAAACTTTTTCAGTAGTTTGTTTTTAGTTTTAATGTATTTTGAAAATAAATTGCATACACAGGAACTATAAAACGAACAATAAAACTTTAATTATTCTTCTCCATCCAATAATATTGTTATTATAGCAATTCACATACACAATGCAATTTTTTTTTAATAATACATAAATATTATTGATATAAATTTATCAATGAGGCATCAGCGAACTAATAAACAATTTATGAATAATATGCCAGTTGAACAATGTAGAAAAAGAAGAAAAAAAAAACAAATAGAAATTGATTATATTTTTTGAGTAAATTTTAAAATAATATTTAATCGTAATTATAATAATCGTAATAGATTATTTATATTGTGTAACTTAAATGCTTCGATTAATTACTCTTGGATTAATTTGAAGCAATTGTCTGTGTTCTTTTTACTGAACATGGTCGGATTTAGAGTGACTTAATTTTGAACTTGCGATTTTAAATTTATACAATTTACTCTTTAATTGCACCTTTTAAAATTGCACAACATTTGAAAATAAAGTTCTAGTTAAAATAAAATCGTAGGAGTTTATTGAAAGAGTTAAAAACGTTCAACTTCAATTTCAATTTCAATTCAATTCAATTCAATTCTTTATTCATTAATTTAACATGAAATTTTTGTGAGATACAATTATTGTAATTTTTCAGCAACTGACAATTATTATTTACGATTTTTTTTTATTATAGTGATAATTTGAAAAAATTTCAAATTATCACTATAATAGTTCAACTTCAATGAAATATTAAATTATCAACCCAATTTCTATTGAAAAAAAAATAATATATATATATAAAATTATTGCATTACTTTCCCAACCTATTTTTTGTTTCTTCAGTTAAATATAAATACATGCTCACCAGCCTTACACACCCTTGAACTACATTTATTATAGAAGCATTAGAATATAATTGCAAAAAAGTATATAGAATAGAAATAACATACTAGGCATGTTCCGTTCCTATTGTTTATGCATTTGGCAAGTATGAATGCAAAAAATGTTACAGAGCTCTTTTTAGTTAGAAAAATCACATTAATAATTGAATGTGCTTACTCAGAGAAGGATTTAATATTAGAAACAAATATTAAGAAAAATCTCAATTTTATTTAAAATTTTCAAGAAGAATACAACATTCAAGATTCCACGTTGATTACCGTTCAACAGTATTTATTTTTAATCCTCAATGAAAAATCTCGTAATACTCCAAAAACGATATAAAAATGTTTTCTTTTAAAAAATAAAACATATATTACGGGTGACTTCCTTTTTTTGTTGAAATTACTTTTTAAAATAAGCATTTAATTTAAAATAATAATAAACATATATTTATATTCATGTATAGATTGTATGTATAGAGGAAAATAAAAAAGAATGAAACATCAGGTAGTTGCATATACGATAACGTTTTATTTATACATCCACTTTAGTTGTAGAAAAAAAAAATGATATATGTTTAGTTTATGCTATTATACTATATGATGTGTTCTGTTTCTGTTTCTCTATTATATCTCGAAAAGTAGAATCATCGAATAAATATAAATAACAAAACTAACATATTGAAATAATTGGCGGAAATGCTTTAAAGTTGGCAGCCACACAAATAAATTGCTTCTTTTTTTCAAAACATATCAAAGCAACACTAATAAAAGAATAGAACATTATTTTTGATGGTTTATTAGTAATAAGAGATAATGAAAATGATGACGTCTAAAAGTTCTATTTGAATAAAACTATTGTAAAAATTTCAAATAAATACATTTTTTTTTTTTCAAATGACAATTAAAATGTTTTAATTGGTGTTCTACAGACATCCAGCCCTACCTAAAACATGTCATTAAATTGATACGCGAATAAAAAATAAATAAATAATTTATGCATTATGTGAAATATCAATTGTAGCAGTTATTCAGTATTTGAGACTAAATCAACAATACATTTATAAACATTAAAACACTTAAATAAGTTTAAGTTCATTTAATTATTCCGTTTTTACTACGAACTGAATCTATGTTTCATATCATGCGCAATAAGTTTTTGGAAATGACTGCACGAACATATTTATCATTCATTTACTTGGTCAGTATTGAAATCGACTTAGTCCCGCTGTGAGGAATTATACTTTCTAAATTCATTTAAAAATAATTATTGAGGAATATCGACAATTTATGAATAGTAAGTAAGTATTATGGCCAAAAAATTATCAATGCCAGTTATATGAAAAAATTAGGATAGCTTAAGCACAGTCTATAATTAATAATGTAGAAAGGATAATAAGCTCAATTCCTTCGAAATTATGACAATTTAATATTATCATAATAAATTAATATTATCATTCAAAAATTGTTAATTTTACTTCCTATTTTTAATGCCATTAACGTTGCTGCTTAAACAATGTAAGTAATAAAATATCCATAAGATCAAAATTAAATAAAAATATAAAAAATGTATATATATATATACAAAATATGAAATAATGGCTTAACATTTTTTTCTTTCTTTCTTGTTTTGTATAATATAATACTTTGTCTGATATTTCGGTGAAAGTTTCAGATTTTGAATTCATTAAAATAATACATAAACGCAAAAGCACGACCACAATCGAACACACACACAGCCACACATACGCATATTGTACCTACACACAAAATTTATATAAAAATTTAATGTTTACATTATAATAGTTTCTGAATTTGCAGTCTTAATAAAAAAAAAAATATATATATATATAAATATATAATCTTTTTTTTTTTCTTAACATCAGCCATAGTCAACATATAACACTCACTTTTGTTTTCATTTTTCTCTATTTTTTCTATGTATTATAATCAAAAAGTAAAAAAATAAAAACCTGTTACAGCTTGATAATTAAAAATTAAATTAAAGCAGTAGTTACTTTCCCTCTCAATAAAATATACAATAAATAATAATAAAAAAAAAAAAAATTATTTCGATTTTTATTGTATACGAATTTGAGTCAATTTTGTTCATAGTATTTTTTTTAAAAGGAATTATTTTAAAAGGCTGTAATGCCAAAGTAAAATTACAATTGAATTTTTGTTTGATCGTCTTATTTAATATGTCAAAATGTCCCCATTTTAATTAATTCTAATTAATTAAAATGTTGTTTTTTTTTTTAATCATACAATTTTATGTTTTTCGATTTATTTCAAATTTTTCAGGTAACCTTACATTACAGACAATTAATTTGGACTTTATGCTGTATTCGAAAGTGTTGACCCACCAACACATTACATTATTACAACAATATGTAGATTTACAAAATATAAAGCATCATTTCATAAAAAAAAGAATTTGAAGAAAAAAAACTGCCACATAAATACGGTATATGTAGATAAAGTTGATTGGGTAGCGTTAAGATAATGCATTTGTATTTTTTCAATATTAGTTCCATACACTCTAAAATTTACAATTGTCTAAAATATTCCATCAAGGAATACTTTACGATACAAGTGAAAAGTTTCATTTGTTCGTTAAGTGAATATACGAAAAATTTATTCGATACATCATCTTTGAGAATAAATTTGTATGCAATGTTTTGAAACTTGAAAAAAAAAAAGAAAGAAAAACATTAAATTAATATTAAAATATATTTTCGAATAATTGGAAATGAATAAAAATCCAACACAGTGGCATATTTAAATATGTTACAACACGTCATGGCATACTACAAAAATTTATCAATCGTTAACGAAAGTACCACAAAAATAATAATCGTTAAAAAGTTTTTAAGCAAAAATAAAATTTAGGTCAAGATTGCATTTAATAAATTATTTCCTTGTATGACAACAATCCTGACTATGGTAAAATTTATGTCGTTTCTTTTTTCTGTTGCTATTCGTTGATAAATAAATTAAAAATGTACAAGCTATATACGAAATACCTCCACCAAAGTTGATTTACCTACTCAAAATGAAAAAAGTGAAAGTAAAAGAATAAGTTTAAAGTTATGACCAGCGTTTACAATGTTGCCAAAAAAAAAAATAATAATAATAAATAAATAAATAAATAAAATAACATAATAATAAATAAATAGTGATAATAACCATAAATAAATATAAATAAGTAAATAAATAATATATTTATTATTTATGCATAAAATTTTTGGTATTAACATTTGCCGTCGTTTGGCATAATCCATCATTAACAAATACACGTACATCCTGGCCAATATTATATTAAATTCAAGCTCAGAGAGTCAATCAATAAAAATTTGGCTAGAAATTACACGACAAACATTTTAATTATATTCGTTGTTGTTGTTTTTCTTTTCATTGGTTCTTCCTTATATATGTTCAAATATTAATGTATTAGAAAAAGTGTTTAATAAATTATTATGGTAAACATAATTAGTTAATTGTAAAATTGTACACAATGAATCAAAGTAAGCATTTGACCAATTTTCTCTTTCTCGCTAAATAAATCTCTTAAAATGATCTTTAAATAAATTTTCAACAAATTTTAAAATCAATATAAGCAAATGCTCATGATTTATTAATCAACATAAAAATATTGGCATGTAAAAAAAAAACAGGTTTATTTATAATTTGCAGAGATTGCACAAATACAAATATATGATACACAACCAAACCAACTAATGCCAAAATTATAATAAAACTATTTTATGTACACTGTGGTCGCACAAATGACTTACTAACATCTTACTAATTGTAAACTAACTAACCATCACAATAATTGTATGTACACACAAATTATATTCGCGAATGCGCTCATGTAGAAATGGGATGAAAAATGAATTTTAAATTTTAAATAAAGAAAAAATTATTAGTTATGTATTTAGAAAATGGTTATTTTCGTGATAGATTACATAACTGTAGAAATTTCATACTACAAAATTATAAACAAAAGACAAAAGAAAAGTAATAAAAATACTCTTCTTTTCTTTTCCTTTTTTTTTCGTTTTTTTTTTGCTAGATGTTTAAAATTTTGTTTTCTTTTGACTTAAACAATAATTTTGTAATTTCTTAATTACAAATTATAATATTTTTACTTTTCGTTGTGGCCTTTGTTTGTTTTATTAATTAATTATAGACAGCTACCATCATTTTATATACACAAAAAAAAAAAATTTTTTTTGGTAGCAATTAAACATTTTTTTTCCTTCATGTTTCTTTTTTAAATGTTATCTGAACGCTGCTGCGCACATTTAATTGGTAATTTATATTTAGTTTTCATTGTTGTTTTATATAACCGTTCATTATGTTCAATGAATATTACCGTTTTAAATATAAAATACAGAGAATTAGTTTTTTTTTTTTTTTGGAGCGTTTCTTTATATACATAATTTTTTTTTTCTTATTTTCGTTTCTACTTTTTTAAAGAAAAAAAAAAAAAACTAAAGAAAAAATTGAATAACTCTGCTTAAATATAATTGCTGTTATATAAATGAAAATGATGAGTAATGTGATGTTTGTGTCGAGATAATCATAAATATATTTAAATGGTTCAATTTAATGTTTTAATTGTTGCCATTTAATAATTAGAAAGAAAGTTAATGTTTGCATATACATACGTTATACAGATATTATTCTTGCTTTTGATAATAGCAACTTAAGCTTCCTATTTTATTTTATTTATTTTTTATTTTTAATTGTTTCAAAAATAAAATTGTTTAATAGTATTAAAGATTGTCAAATTTGGCGTTTTCGGATTATTTAAATTTTATTTTGGCGGCGTACGTAAAAATATGAAGCTTTCTTTTTAACTACAGTGGCATATTTTTTTGATTATTTTTTGTTTGTGTTATTTATTTATTAATTGGATTGCATTATAGTAAATTATTTTTATATAGTTTTTGGAATTCTTTATCTTCTCATAAAAGCATATCTTCTATATGGATACCGAAACTCTATATTTTCAAAATAAAAGTTCTCCGAAAGTCTATAACTGTAATTATTTTTAATTGCTGATATTGTTTATACGCGTCACACAAATTGACGAATTATTATTAACTGGCTATGCTCATTATCTGGTGTAATTTTTGATTCTATAGTTTGTACACGTTTATATTTAAATAATCATTGCTCTTAAAGGTAAATATAAATATAAAGTATATAACAGGCAGTAAAAGTTATTTGATACAGAGTACAGACTACAGAAAATACGACATCAAACTTAATTGTAAATTCAACAAAAATTAAATTATTTAAATTTAAAGATTTATTATTTAAAATTTTCTCTTGAGCGGCAGAAATTATGAAAAAAAAAGCAGGCGCATAAAAACATAAATTAGGAAAACTTAACGCATTTTTGTTGTATTATCTAATAATTCACAAATAAAATTTGCTAATTAATTAAAATATTCAAAATTTAAATTGATTATTATTATTATTATTATTTTTTTTTTTAGTTCCAGTGATTACATAAGATGAAATTAAAAACTTTCTGAAGGAAGTATCTTTCTTTTTGCGTAATTTTATTTTGAAGCATAAAAAAATATCACTTTGAAAAATATTTTATAATGAAAAGAAATAAAGAGATAATATTTCATGTGTATTAAAATAATCGTATTGCTTTACAACATTTTACACACAGAAAAATATTATGCAATATTTTAATAATTGAAAAAATATTTTTAGTAGATATGGATAAGACTATCACTATACCATGACTATACCATATATACGCAATCAATTGCAGTAAATATGCAGAGCACAGAAAGTATAAAAGAAAATTATGTGTTAATTAATTTTATTTGTGTCAGTTTGCTTCCGCGAGAATTTCGCGCTCTACAAGACAATGTTTATGCATCGCGTGCCGTTACATTTCATTTGATCATGCTTAGAATTTTTATATGAGTTATTAGATAACTTGAACATTTTTATTTTATTCGATTTTAATTGTATTTAAAGAAAAAAAAAAGAAATAAAAAGAAATAAAATAAAATAAAAAAAGTTCCTAGAAAATATTAATAAAATTGTTTTTAATTCTATCATTTATATACCGGCAATGTTTATATTTATTTTTATGACAGGTAGGCTTTATGTTTTTACTTAAAATTGAAATCAGAGCTGTGAATTTTACACGAGTTTAATTCATGATTTTAAGCGATCAATAAAATAAAAAGAAAAAAAATACTCTTTCGATCTATATGATTTTTTTTTATTATGCAGAGGGGCATACCAATACCTATATTAAAATATGTGATACAAAATGAATAAGCAATGTGCTGCTATTACTTTGTCAGACACAATTTCTTATTAACAATGAAAACAAACATTTCTCATAGTAATAATATCTTCCTTTATAATTTTCATTTATCGCTTAACACTCACTATAGTTATTTTCCATTCACTTTGTATAATAATTACAAATTAAGAAAATATGCGACTGTTCGGCCAGATCCTAGCGATCATGAAGTAGAATATAGTCGTGAATAACAAATATTTTAGCCTAATCTTTGCCTTTCGTTTTGCTAACTAATTGCTTTTTCTAGTGTGGGGTAGTTCAGCACACCTTGACATAAATATATAATAAACAGTTCTCATATATAAACGATTTGTTGGTAAATATTATATATTGGAAAAAGTTTTTCACCATCACAAAAAAAAATTATTTAAAAATTAAATCAGGTACGTGGTGTTAAAAAAGTTACCTATCGAATACAATTAAAATGTCTCATAATAAATAAAATATAATATATATTAGTTATTATGTAATTATTACTGCTTGTATTCACTAAACATACGTATTCAAATCACCATATATAAATACTATTATATCAAACAATTTTCTTTTAACAATTTAAAAATAAAAAAATATATTACATGAATCAATTTGATATCGCGTTGTTCCACTCTGTAAATCAAAGAAAATAAGTTGAAAACGAAACTGAATCGCAAACATTATTTATTCCATTTCATATAAAAGAAACAGAAGCATCATAGTTCCATAATATTATTATATTATAAAATAATACAAAGCGGAAGACATTTTAAAATGTAGAAAAGAAGAGAAGAAATAATAATACAAAAAAAAAAACAACATAATAGCGAAAAATCAACTAAGTCAGTATGTGAGTAGTTTAGCCATTTTACTTAGTTATGGATAGATATTTGTTTTTTTTTTTTAAATAACAACGAAGCAGGCAGACAAACCCGTTAAACTACTCTTTTTGCTGAATATTTTATATATATTATATATATATATACAAAAATACATCGCAACTATTACTCTACTATTATTTCATCGCGCGCTGTGTATCTTTATATTTATTCGGTTGATATGGTTTATTCATGAAAGCATTTTATTTGCGTTGGTAATAGCGTGGCAATGCGCCTATGTAAATGATGATAGTCTAATCATATATTTATATGTATATATATATATATTCCTTGCTTTGATAGACAAACCATATTATCAGCAAGCAACCTCTGAATATAATTAATATGTTATGATTATGTGTAGTGAAAGTTTTCGCGATATGTTCGCAACAATGTATCAATGTAAACTATATACACAAAAAGTATTACATGGAACTATATTTAGGACATTTATTTTGTAAACATATGACATTATAACAATGTCTAGTGAATGTTCTGATTTAATTATTTTAATATAAATAATTATTTTACGTATTTTCCCCGCGAAATTTTACATCAGGTAAACAGGATGTTTATGCTGCCTGAGCCCTTAATATATATTATAAACTGTTTACCGAATGTAGCCGCACGTTTTAACACAATTCAATTATATATAATCAATAGGTACTCTAATTTACCAAAAAATATATGGTTTAATTTAAATTATAGTGTAAAAACGTATACAGGCTGTATACCACATGTAAATTACGCGTATAAAAACGTGTATTTACATATTGTATATTGTTTATTAGGAGTGTTCATATTTAGCTATTAGCGATATAATTTTGATGGTTTTTTTTTTATCTATGCAAGTATTTAAAATTCGACTAATTGCAAATAAACATAAGTAGGTATAACTCATTGGCTCATTGACTGGAACATGCAATTGTTTAGTACAATATTTTTGTCCAACCTAAAGAAACCTTTTCTTTTTTTTTAATTTCGTAAGAAACTATATTTATTTTCTATTTATTTTTAATCAGTAAGTATATATTTCACTGTCCAATATTAGATTGCAATTTTATAAAATGCATTTCTTTTACGGAAACAACGTTTTTCTGTAGTAAAAAAATAATAATAATAATAATAATAATAATAATAATAATAATAATAATAATAATAATAATAATAATAATAATATGAAGTAAAATTAAAAACTTGAAATGCGAATTATATGTATAGAGATAACGGTCAATACATTTAGACGACATTGTACATATTTATTATGAAATTTATAATATATTATAAATATCCGCAATTTGAAATCACTAATCGATATATTGGTATTGAAAGAAAGTGCAGGCTATATATTGAAAGACAACTTAGCATGTAGGTAAACGTCATTAATAATGTAATAACAACTTGGCAGATATTAAAAATCGCTATATACCCTATTAACATTAAATATATTATATAGATATAGTTTATAACATATAACAAATATGAGGTATTTTTCGATATTATTATTTGTTTTTATGTTTATTGATGAATGTTGAGTAATAATTTTGTTTAAATATGATTGAAGGAATTTCCCAGTCATACATTTATTTCAAAATCTCATAGATTTTTTTATTAATGGGCATGGTTTCATAGTAATTTCTTCAGGTGGTAAGTATATATGGATAGAGGTTACAAATAACATACTCATGTGATTTAACATAAAGTTAAAATTTCAACATAAATATTAATTTGTTTGAAAACTTTTCCAGTATTCAGTTGGATATAATACATAAATAAATAAAAAAAATGTTTTTAATACATATCCTCTTTTCTATTTTTTTTTTTTTAAATCCGCATGTATATAAATTTATTAAATATTATTTTTTAATGGTTCTAGTAAATGATTCAACTTAAAATATTCTTTGTGTGAATATAAAAAAAATCTATAAGTTATCCGTACATACTATAATTATGTTCTAAGTACTTTTCAGACAATGAAAAAATATCGATGCCATTCTACAGTTTACCAATAAATACTTTCCCTCAAAGTGATCAAATAATCATAAGAAAATAAATTATTAAATTGGCCTGAGATTTGTTAATTTTTAATTTGGTCACTAGAGCTTCATTACTATTTTTATTTTCTCTCACTCTCTCTCTCTCATAAACCATGAACAATTACCACACATCATGTAATCCATAAAATCATTTCTGAACATATAATATTGCGCATAGTGAAACAATCAAGTATATCTTTTTCTACCTAAGTCTATAAATTTTCTGTTACAACACATTTCAAAAAAAAAAAAAAAAACTATTCAAATATAAAAACCATAAATTATAAATCAAGAAAAAGGCCCCACTTCCGTGATTATACCAGTTCGTTTCGCGTCGCGAGTTATTTAGCCATATATACCTCTAACTAATATATCTTTTCTAACCTATACCATGAATTCCAACAACTACATCTCAACAACAACAACAACAACAACAACAGCAACAACGCGCTGTTTTTAATGATAATCTAAAGAAAGTGAGAGTTTGGAATTAGTGAAAGATATAAAAGGCAAAATAAAAAAAAAAATCCGAATCAATGAAATGGTAAAATGTATGTATAAAAAATGAAATAAAATATTATTATGGAAAGTGAATTTTGTTGCGTGATTATATAATATCTAGTCGCGCAACTAGTTTTTCCGTATGGTGCGCGCAACTATTCTTGTCTTGTTTAGCATTTTTTTGCTTGTTTTTTTTTTTATTTTTCTTCTTCACAGGCACAGCAACAACAACAATAATAATATACATTATTATATACAGTATTTTATTTTCTTTGATGCGAAATGCGCGATGGATTGCAAATAATATGTTTTAAGTGTATAAAGAGAAAAAGGTATGAACGCAATTTTACTACAGTAATATTGGTATCGTTATTATTATTTATTATGTTATGCAAATGCAATTTATAATAAAAATTAAATAATAATTCTAATGAAAGTAAGTTTTGGTGTCACTAGTTCAACGCATTGTTTCTTTTCTAATATTTTATTTTATTGAAGATTGCTCAGCTTCCATAAATTTATAAATTTATACTTAAAATATTCTAAAATTTCTTTAAAACAAATTTATAAGCAAATATTCTTAAAATTCTTGAAAATTACATTTATTCGTGTTACAATATTTTTGAATATGTACACAAAAGTATATTTTAAATTTCAAATGTCATATTTATGGCTTACATAGTTACAATCATATCATAAAATTGTTGTTTTTTTATGACAAAATATGTAATTTCGTTGATTTCTAAATGATCAAATATCAATGTTGATGAACAACTAAACCAAACATTAATCATTCCACAGTTTAAGTCATGATATAAAATTTTCTTTATCCCGATATGCTGGTTCAATATACCACAAATGAGTTAAACTTAAAATATACCTACTTAATATACGGGCATCTACAGTCCATTCTGATTCTTCTTACTTCGCATAAAATAATTCTCACTATTTTCCTTATATGTAGGTAAATTTCTTGAGATATGGTGCAATAGACAAGAAGGAAAAGATTTTGTGATTCATTTAAACTAAACAAATAAAATCTAATCATCAAATGCAATGCAAATTATTATTATATAACGTCCAACAAAAAATGAAATTCCATTTATATAGAAGTCATTTAACTTATATGAGATGTATTTATTCATGATAAAGAATAATCCAATTGAATTCATTGTTTTATTAAATAAAAAATGTATTTGTTATTTTATTTTGTTCCGGAAATATAAAAAGTTTTTTTTTTTTATTCTTTATTACTTATCTGAATATAAATGGTTTTTATATTTATATTTCATTTAGAAAAGATTTATTTTTACGAACGTAAATATAGATTTTACATTGTATGCATAAATGCAACTCTTAAATTTTCATCGTCTCATAGACATGAATGACGATAAATAATGTTTGAAACAAAAAAAAAACATATTTGAAATTAATTTGATTTAATAACATTAAATTAAATTTAGAAAAACCACCGTAAAGGAGAACTTATTAATATTGTCGTTTTTTATTCTTCTAATAACTTGTTTAGTAAAGGATAAAATAAAATATGGTGATTTGGAATATAAATGTGAGTCATTTGTTTGTCATAGGTCAATATTTGTATTAAATTAAACTTCAAAAGTTATTTTTTTGCATTAACTTCATTTCTATAGAGTGAAAATATTTGAGTTTGATTGGTAGATAAACCAGATTTATTATAATCGAAATGAAATTTAGGAATGAATGGATTGACAAGGTTTTTTTTTTTTGCTTTTTAAATCAACATTTAACAATAATTGTAGTCTCATAATGTATTCAATGAAATTACACCAACTGATTAAGAGAAATAGTTAATACCCATTTAATCAGAACACTTTCTTTGCAACCATTTGGCGGAAAGTGGTGTTATTGCATTGAAAGTGCACTGGTTGCATTCGTTGGGATTGGTTTAATTGGAATATAATTTTTTTTGCGATATTTTAAAAAGTGAAATAAGCATTTTTTAAATTAACAAATAAATTCTCGAAAAAAAAAGAAGAAATATAACAAATTCACGACATTAAAGAAAATTGAAAAAAATTAAAATTAAATTAATCAAGCAGAACAACTTATAAGGGAACATTTATCGAATTTATTTAATTTCAAAATATATCAGACACTTTCAATCTCGTTGTCGTCGTCATCATCGTAACGATAACAAAACCCAAAAAAAGTGAAAGTTGGTAATTTAACCAAACGAAAGTAAAAATCTTTTTTTTTTTTCGGTTAATAATGATGGCCAAATAAATAAAACGAGAAAAAAGAAATACACGCATACAAACATGCAGCCGAATTTTTTGTTTTAAATGTCGGTATATGCGACACGCTTAAGCTTATTGCTTATAGTATTTTTGGTAGTTGTATGTATTCATTTTTCATCTATAAAAATGTTGTTATTAAAATAATATTAAGAGAAGTTTATATAATTATTAACTATTTACTAATCGGTTTTTACTTTTTACAAGTTTTTGTTATGTTGTCGTAATTTAATTTCATTAAAAAATAAATATATAACCGTTTTATCTTTATAATTTATAGTTAATTGTTAATATGGGGCTACCACAACTTCATTCACTAAAAATTTACTTATTAGTATAATTTAAAAAATTGCCTTATTATAGTTTATTTTAATTTATATATTTGACCATTGAAAAAATAAAAAAAAAAAAAAACTATTTATGTACAGAAATCAACAGATTACCATTTAAATATGCATGATGCCTCCAAAGCTGTTGCACCTGAAATTGTGTCCAGCGATTTCCTTCTTC
Organism: Catotricha subobsoleta; assembly: GCA_011634745.2. Lineage (NCBI taxonomy): Eukaryota > Metazoa > Arthropoda > Insecta > Diptera > Cecidomyiidae > Catotricha > Catotricha subobsoleta. The sequence continues at coordinate 34,019 of JAABKK020058434.1, forward strand.
GGTATTATGATTATTGTTGGTGGTTGTGGATGTTGTATTATTCGTATTATTATTATTATGATGATGCAATTGGGCAAGTTGAGAAGATGGTGGTAAATTTTGGGAATTATGCAAATTATTATTCTGCACATTATTATTATTGTTATTATTGGATGCATTATTTGATTGATTTGAATTGTTGTTGGAGGTAATATGGGGTAAATTGTGAACAACTTGTAAAGGCATATTATTTACTGGAGCTGGTGGTGGTTGCATTGATGTTATAATTTGAATATTGTTTATATTATTGCTTTGCATTATTTGAAGATGAGTCGGAGTTGGAGCTGATGATGATGTACCACCAACTATAGACATATTCGGTGGTGCGGGTAACTGTTGATAATCCATGTTGGAAAAAATATTAGTGCGGTTATTTTATTTCTTTAAAAACAATTTTTTTTTTTTTGATAGTCACACACTTGGGGCCACTTTCACTTTCACTCAATATAAACTTGATATGGATACACTGAGTACCTACACCAGTTTTGGTTTCCTTTAACGTTTTTGATGACGCTTGATGATTCTTTTTTTTTATACATATATGTTATATTACTGTTCGCGACATTGTCGCCTCATGTAACCGAATTTAATTATTTTAAATAAAAATCACCGCATATTTTAATAAATTTTAACTGACACTATAACAACCTGCTCATCGTTATAATATCTATGATAATCACGGTATGTTAAATGTTCTCTATCTGTTAATATCAATTGCAATTTTTGTTGCTTTTCTATAATAATAATTATTTCTATATGAATACATCAAACACATCAACGAGAGAAAAAAAAACACAATAATTTGTCCTTGGGCATGCTATTCCATGCGTTTCAAATTATTAAAATTTTTGCTATACAGCCGCAGATATGATAGAGATAAATGAATAAGTTGGGTATACTCTGTGTGTATATATTAAAAAAAAAATAGAAAAAAAATATATATAACGATATAATTCTATTGCTATTTTGTGTGTTCTATTCTAATCTTAGAAGAAGATTTATCACGCACACTTATTCATTTTTATTCCGAAAAAAAAAAAATTTGCATATCACACAATTTTTTTATCCGTGAACTTCTTCAATAGATTTTATGTATTACGATTTTTTTTTTTTTTTTTACTTTTAGATTAAGCTCTTTAGTATCGAAACTTAAGTAACCAGTAATCGGTTTAAGACAAATTTTATTTTATATTATATTATATTTTTATCACAAATTTACTAATAAGCACAGTTGAGTTGTTAAAAATTGTTACTGATTAGAAATTATTCTGAGTAAAATTGATGCACAAAACAATAAAACAAACAAAATCGAGAACAAAAAAAAAAAACAAGAAAAAAAAATTATAAATATATAAAGAACAACAAGAAACAAAAGTTAAACAGCTGATTATTTAATACAAAAATAATATTAGATTAATTTGTATTTTAAATGAATCCGCGCAACTTTATAAATATTGTACACCTTCTTATTACTACAGGTCGTCAATGCACACGCGCAAAAATAAAAAATTTCTGTTGTAAACTGGTCGTTGAATTTTGCGAAAATGAACGAAATGAATAATGTTTATTATAAAATGCTGTTGCTCACGTTCACCGCGCGGTACATCAATAAATAAAACCTGAAATTGTTAATAACAAAATATAATGCGATGCCGGTGAATATGGGTATAGGTAAAAAAAAAAAAAAACTTTTTTCACTATACACAATATTCCATTAGTTTTCGAGTTCTCTGTGTGTAACGAAAAATATATATACGTTTACCTATATTTATTTATTTATATTTATATATATATATATTATATATATATTTTTACTTTAACTGAAGAACAAGTTAATACGAACGCGAGAGCAGTACAGCGAACACAAAATCTCATATATCTTTAACTTTAATGTAATTATGTGTATGTCCGTGGAGGTGGTGATTGGGTGGTATGGTGGTGGTGTAGTTGTATGAAGTAGGAGAGCTTTAAAGCCTTTTTAATACAAAAAAGAGAATCAGTTTTACCTTATTTTCTTTCTTCTTCTTATATTTTTTTTTATCATCGGCGTTTAAATCGAATATTTTATTATAAATGAACAATAATAATTTTTGTGTTATTGTTTCTCACAAAAAATATATATATATAAATAAATGAAAAGAAAAAAAAAGTACTTCATATACAAATATCATAAAGGTAATACGAGCGTAACTACGAAAGAAAGAGATATCTGAAAATCTTTACACTTAAGTAAGTAAGCAAAGGTTTTAGTGTATTAACATTAAACTACATTGTAATGCAATACTGATAATTTAAATTTTTTATTCGTTTGATCATTTTTTTTTTTTTTTTTTCATTTTTCTTTCCTCAAATTCTCTTCCTTCCCCCAAATTTCACACACATTTTTTTTTATTTGTTTGTTTGTTTTGTATTTCTAAGCCGAAATGAAAACGAAAGCACAACAAATCTTCAAAAATTTGTAGATAATTTTACACTGTAAATTATTATAAATGCGATAGATTGAATATGATAAAACTGAAATATTACGTAATTTTTATTATTATTATTATTATTATTATTATTATTTTTTTTTTGGTCTTGTTTTAGTAGATTTTCTTTTCAGAATAGGTGATTATAAAAATTGAACGTTTAGAAAATATAAATAATTTGAAATTTAGGTAATAAAGCTTTAATTATTTTTGTGTTTTTTTTTGCACTTTTGAAAGATGCCAGTTTTTTTTTTTTGCTTAAAAAAATGAAGTTGTGTACCAATCCATTGGCAGTTTTTTTTTTTGCATTTGAAGTATACGCGAACCGACGTTGGAACAAAGGTTTTGCTCTGCATTTTTAAAAACATAAATGTTAACAATTTATTCTTGTCAAATGCTTGAAAAAATACGAATAAAAGAAATTACCGGAAGTTTGGTAACTCCATTTCCATAGTAATTTTATTTTAATTTCAAAAATGCAAAGATAAAAAAATAATCTGACCTTTGTCTCCCCGCCTCCACACACCCTTAAAAATTAAGCCCAATAAATATCCAGTTGATCTTGTCGTCATTTTAAAATTTTCTTATTTATTAATATAATTTTCATTCATTTTACATACTTAACTAATGGCTATTAGATTTCCAAAGGTAGCTTTATAGAATTTTATAGTTTTCAGCTCAAATTTAATTAATAAATTTAAGCTGACCAAAATGATTTCAAATTTAAAAGTACCAAAAGTGAAATCCCTTTTTGGTAAATAAAAAAAAAAATCCACTCGAGACTTGCACTTGACTTTTCGGTTATTTGATAAAACCATAGAAAATATAAGATAATATAATAGAAAATCACTTCACATAGAGATAGATATGCGTACACTTGCATTTATAATGCTATGACAAAAATTAAACAATACAACAAAAATCAATATAACTGTGAATTCTAAATAAAAAAAAAAAAATTACGATCTTTCAACAATAAACACCTAATATTTATCTAATCAATATATAAATGTATTATAATATTAACATAGATAAATCTGTCTCTTGCATATATACTAAATCCAAATAAAAATACAAATTATATTTGATTAAATTTATAAAAAAACCAAACAAAAAATCAAATAAATAAATAAAAGAATGAAAAAAAAATAATGATTGTGTGTGAAAACAATTCAATTATAAATTATAAAATATATATTATAATATATAATAAAATAAAATAAATACAGCAATTATAATGGCCAATGGCCTACATTTAAATTGATATCGATCTTCGTCACATCAAATAAAATAAAAATAAAATGTGTAGGTTTTAGGTATTTAATTTAATATCTACACGTTGCAACAAATCCAATTAGTTTTATTGAATTTTAAATTGTTGTTGCCTATATTTCTTCTTTTATTTATTATAGCCATAGATATTTTAAGTTTAATAGCAAATTTTGCATATAGATAATGCATACGTGTGCTTATTGGGAATAGGTGTATTTATGCAAAATTGTAAAATATTGCTTTATATTCATATATTTTATTTAAGTTATTTTTTTTATTATTTTTTTTGATGGCTGTAGCACATAGTTCAGATTTTAAGTTTTTTTTTTTCTTTTGTTCTTTTTTCTGATAACATATTCATCATATGACGTTTTGTTTTTTTTTTTTTTACTTTTGAACAATCGCTTTAAATCCATTATCGCTATCAATCCGGTCTTTCATACTTTTTATTCGTTTTGCTGAATTTATATTTGTTTTCATTTTATTTCATAGGTCTGCGAGGGTTCGTCTTCTATTCTATAGATATTTTTTGAATTTCGATACGATTACATTTCATGTGATGAAATATAATGCATAATTTCGTGATTTTTTAAACTGAATAGCTCAATGATTTATTATCGTACATTTTGGTCGACTGACATCCCATAACCAAACGATTACATTGATTATTTATAATATGATTACATTTAAACCACTCTGTTTTTAATCGCGATCAATCCAAACGATTAATGTTTAATTGAATATCTCAATTAAACTAAAAATAATAATACTCAGATAATCTCTCCTATACTATCTTTAATCATTTTGAGACTGTTTTCAAATATTACGAAATTCAAAATATAATTAAAAGAAACAAAAAGAAAAAAGAAAAAAAACAAAGAAAATTTTAATCAAACGCACACTCACACAGTTTATCTGTTGCGTATAAAACAAAAACAAAAAAAAAATTGGGCTGTCGTGCAATGTGCGTATACACGGAAAAGAAAGAGTTTGAGAGAATTAAAAAAAAAAAACTTTTTTAAATAAAAACAATTAAATATCTTCCTATATTTTTCATATATACCGTCTTACACTACCATCTATTTATATATCTATATATCTATATACATGTCTATTGCAAAGGTAATAAACAATAACGAAGAAAGAAATAGTAATAAAAAAAAATAAAAATAAAACATAACCGAATTTAAGAAAAACTTTCGATTTCATCCAAAACTATGTATACCTGAAAAATTTGGATATACCACGACAAGCGGCTGCTGTTTTTCAATCGTTTCTCTATATATATTTATAGTTTACAAGCAAACTATCGTTTATACAATGTTACTAAAACTATAATTCGGTGTATATAGCAACGATTTTTTTTTTTTTTTTATATTTAAGAGAACAATTTGATAGTTGGTATAACATAACACACATACATAGACCATTTTGATATTTATATGAATTACGATGCGCGATGTCCATAGAGAAACAGAAAAAGTGAAATTTTTATAAATGCGTCTACTTACTAACACAAAAGGTAAAAAATAAAAACATAAACAAAAAAAGAGACAAAAATTAAATAAAATAATTTTATTGCGTGTGATTTAAAACTATGTATATTTATATTGTACAATATTATTATGTTAATTTAAAAATTAAAATCATCAAAATATGGTGTTTAAAGAGTTTGATAAAATAAAAAAAACGAAAGCGAATTGAATTCTTACATTGTACCTTAGTATATTTAATCTATATTGATTAGGGTAATTATATCAGATGCTCTATGACAATATTTTAAAAAAAAATGATTCTTTTCAATTATTCTTTTCAAGAATTGAATTAATTAAGTATGATAATCAAAGGAAGAGTTTTCTTTTATAAAACGTAATCCCTTTAGATAAATATTCTTGAATAAGCGAACAAAGTAATCAGAAACTTAAATTATGGTATATTGACTAGTTTTGATTATTTTTAAGCAATCAATTTATTTGACCTCAATGAATGTAAATACATAATACAACTTATTTTTTTTCATTCACTTTTGTCAATCTAGAATATCTCGCTCGTCTATCGCTAGCATAATTATACCATAACTCATTATAATCTTTATAATATATGATATGATTGTTTCAATAGACTTTAAATATACCATTAATTAATTTAAAGCAGGAATGAAATGATTTCAATCAAGTTAATTTAAATCAATTTTCATTCCGTTTTCATTTTTGATATTAAATTTTGACAAAAATATTATAGTTTTTAATCCCATATAATTTTTGTGTCGTATTAATTAAATGTATTTGGTTTTATTTTCTGGTTTAGTGGCATTTAAAATAAATACTCTTGTTATCTATTCCATCATATTGTTTTCATTTCAACGTTTCACCATATATTTATGGCCACTATCTGGAAAGAGCCTCTATAACATTCTATACATACAAAATTAAGACAATGTTCATCATAAATGTAAGAGTACTTAAGAAAACGAAAAATTGCTATTCTAACAAATATGAAATGAATATTAATATAAATCAAATTATCTTTTAGCAATAAAAAAAATCTTATGAAAATCTTTATGCACTATAACAATAAACGATATATAAATTTAAATGTGCATGAAGAAATCAATAAATAAAACTCTTATAAGACATTGTATAATTCAACAAGTACTTATTAGGGTGACAAGTTATTGTATGAAGAAATATTTAGTGTCGAATTTTTAAAGTCTCAACCACCTGAAAAATATGTATTTGGTGAAAAAATAAGCTGTTGTTTTTTTCAAAAATCAAAATACAGTATTATCCATCTAAATAAAACATCTAAAATAAAATTTTCCAAAATCGTCTAATTCTTAACTTTTTCATAAAAATGTATCTTTCCGGTTTTTCCGACTTTCTTTTATCTTTCTAACTGGACCTGAACCAAAATACGCAGTACAATTTTAACAAATATTCACACTTCACTTAGAAGATAATATTGTATAAAACTTCATCGATTTTGCGGCACGCTTTATCCTTTACGAATTTTGACTATATCTTTTTTTTTCATCAAATAAATATTTTCCAGAGGTTGACTTGAGACTTTAAAAACTCGACATTTTGATTTTCTTCAAAAAAAATTCTTGTCACCATAGTTTATAGACTAAATACGATATAAGCTAGTCTGAAGTTGTTCACATAAATATAGGTAATGCGTAGCTATTGGATTGATATTGCAATAAATAATATAATGAAATAGTTAAGAATATTTATTTTGAATGCAGCTGAACCAGAAAATAAAACAAACCATTATTTTTTTTTTCAATATTTTTCATTATTTAATATTAAATATATGTATAAGAAGAATAATCTTGAATAGAACGTAGACGACGAAGTCAATATGGCATAAATTTGATATTTCTCCTAATCGTTTTATTTAATTTCAGAAACATTTTATAAACATTTGGAAAAAAAAACAAAGTATTGGTTTGTAAAGTTGGTTTTTATTTAATTATTTAACATAAATGAACTAAGCCATTGACAACTTGTTATATTTTATATCATTTTTCCTCAGAATAAATTGAATTTTTTGAAAATAATTTTTATTTCTATTCGTTACGGCAATATTGCTTATAATTTTCTTTTTTTGGCATTAATTTGAATGCTGATATATTTACTTAGTGTTTTTTTTTTACCTTTTACAAATATTATTTTTAATAAAAGGAATGATGTTTTCCATCCTCACTTTAAGCACATCGACCAGGGTATATATTTTACTGGTTTCAAATGCTTTCGCGTAGTTGAAAAATTACAATCTGGTACTATATTCTTTTCACGTTAATGCAATTCTAAGTTGTTTTTTTTGTCAAACTGTTTGCATTCTCTTGAAACTGAATCTGTAGCTTAAAGAGCTGTTTGCTCGGGAGCCAGATCAGATAAAACAAATGATAAAACGTATTTTAATTCGAAATTTAGTCACAAATTTTTCTGTCAAGTTCGATTTCAATTATTTGTAACCGTTCTCAAACATTAGATGAGTTAATGCTAAATTTGCCAAAAGTTTCGCTACGTCACATGAAAATAGTATTTTATTTTATTTTTACTTTTTGAAGCCTGTATCTTAAAATATAAATTAAATCTTTTGTCACCTTAGTAGTTGCGAAGTCTCCATTGATATCGATTGATATCGATTGATATCGAATGTTAAAACATATCGTCAAAATGTATACATCATTATACTAAATTTTTAAATTAGAATAAACAAACAAATACATTTTTATTCTTAAAACTACCATTAAAGAAATACTCAAAAACGCTACTTAAATAATGAATAAATGCAACCCTTTAGCTAAAGACGGATTCTTCTTTAAAATAAAAGCATTTTTTTCTTTATTTTTTTATTTTTATCTATTATTTCATCGTGAATGAGTTATTTATTCTTTTAAAATGGTTAATTTCTCATAATTTTCTTTGTTTCACAAAAAGCACAGTTTTTTTTTGTTTTTATTGTCAAATAAAGTCTATAGATTTGCAAACTCAACACAAACATAAACAAATATGAAAAAAAAAAAGTCCCGATAATGTTACTTAAATAAAAATTATAATAATTCAGCTGCTGTTGCTGCAAAAAAAAATTTCTAATTTTAATCTTGCAATATTAAAATAAATTTTCCCAAAGCACGCTAATAAAAGAAATTACCAACAATGTAAAAAGTTTTACGTAATTTTTTTTTTTATTTAATTTTATTATGCAATAAAAGAATGTGCATTAAAAAAAAAAAAAAAGAAGTAAATTATTTTCCGTCTTAATATTCAATTTTGTTAATAGTGGACACAATAGCAATTTAGTTTTTAACAGAATATAATATGTGTAGCGTATATGTAAGACTTTTTTTCCCTATGTTATTATAATTTAAGTTAAAATGGACATTGCCTTCATAATTCATATTATATTATTCTTGTAATTGTCCCTGAAGATTAGCATGTTAGAAGCAGTAAACATTGAATGTTGAAACGATATTTATTAAAATCACATTTTAGTATCAATTCATTTAATGACTATTTATGAATAATATTCAAATACCCTTTATGAATTATCAATAAATAATAATTAACAATTAATCTAATTTTTTATATTTTACAAATTAGATTAGGTTTACGCACTTAAAATAGAAAATACTGCAGGCGCGTCATGAAAGTTTATCAATAAATTTAAAATTTAAATGTAAATAAATTTTAAGCTTGTATTATTTAAAATGATGTTAAAATGTAATGTAATTACATTTAAAAAAAAAAAAAAACTGCATCTCCTGCATGTTTTAATTAATTGAATAGATTATTGTAAATATGTGAGTATATCTAATTTTGCTTTCGATTGCTTAGTTGAAAAATGAATGGAATATTGCAGGAATTATTATTTTAAAAATGATTTCGTTGATGAATGAAAGTTTTGCACTGGAAGTTTTTTTTTTAAAAAAAGAAATTATATATTTAATTATTTTTGTCTTTACATTGTAGTTAAATTTTCGTTGACTATAACTTTGCTTAAATAAGGTTTCCTTTTTCTTGTTAAATTTTCTGTTTTATTATTTATAAAGAAGAAAATAGACCTTTTTATGTAAAAAAAAAAATCATTAAAATAAATCAAATATCAAACAAACCTTGTTGTTGATGTTGTGGATAAGATGATTTTAATAAATTATTATCAATATTCTGTGAATGAATTTGTGCTGCATTTGAAGATAAATTTAATGAATTTTCACTATAAACTCTCTGATAACAAGACGGTATATTATTAAAATGCCGTGGATTTCTTGAATTATGGAATGCATTAAATATATTATTAGATGGTGACGCTGCTGTTGGTATATGAGTAATGTGATGTCGTTCACTGTTATTATTACCATTGTTATCATCATTTTGTAAAATTGGTGTTACTGTTCCATTCCATCTATTATTGTTGTTACTACTTGCATTATTATTGCCAATATTTGAGTGTCCATGATGATGATTTATACCATTGTTGACCGACGGCGTTGAATTCGTCGTATAATAATGGTTGTTTCCCATTGCGGCCAATATATTAATGCCATTCTCCATATAAAAATTATTGTTTGTTTCTGAACCCATATTAGTTTATTTAAAATAGCAAACACCTGAATTTTATAACTGAGTGTGTCTTAGTTTTGTTGTTGTTGTTGTTTTTTTTTTTTAAATTTAGGTTTATCTTGTTTAACGATTCACAATAATAATTGTTTTTAGTTTATTGAAATTTAAAACTTGATTTGATATTTTTGTCATGAACAATTTATTTAATAAATATAAATAATTTATATTATATTCTTGCATCATATTAATTAAATTAATGTACTTTTGTTTATAATTGCATAATTTTCATGTTAATTATTTCTTTGTGATGGTCAAAAGCTTTATTAGAAACATTTATAGAGAGTGATTCTTGTACATTTATAAATTTATAGCTGATCGAATTGGTTTTTTGAAGTGCAATTCATGGATAAAAAAAAAATAAAGAACGAAAAACATTTATAATTTCGATCAAAATAACAATAATTAATTTCTATTAGTAAGGTAACTCGTGAACATTAGCATGCATTAAAAGTGCAATATGAGATTATGAGATTAAATAAATTGAATTATAATAAATTTTTGAATAAAATGGGTGTAAGTAATTAATTAAGCAGGTATGAAAATAAATTTCAACATTTTACAGAAATCACCAAATTACTAAAATTTCTTTAAATTTGAAATAAATAATAAAATATTCCGTTCAAATGAGTTTTGCAATGAAAATGTTTGGGAATTTTAAACATTATTCACAAATATATTTTTACAGAGTCACGTATATTGGAATTTTGAAAAATAGATTAGTTAATCATTTCTTTTTTTCTTTTTCTTTTTTTTCATTATGCTGTCATTGCTCAATTCCTGCCAGGTTTTAAATTATGGTTAAAAATAGAAATGTTACCTACGAAGTCAGTTTTAATGGCATATAAAGGCCCTTAAAAAGCTCAAACACATATATTATTTTATTTTATTAAATAATTATATAGATTAAGAAAATTTTAATTTAATTAAATTATTTTGATTAAAATTAAAATTCTCTTGTAAATATAATTAAGCACAATATTCTATTAAAAATGCACAATAAAATTTATTTCACAAATTAAAACAACGATGTTAAAAAAAAAACAACGTTAGACTGAGTTGCATTTTGCAACATAAATCAATCAACAATTTTGTATTTTAATTACAATTATTGTTGCACAAAAGCTTAAAAGAAAAAAAAAATTATTGATAATTTCAATATTCCCTTATCAAACTTATCAAAACGTTGGCGGTATGTTTAAAAATATTGTTGCTCGAAATTCTGTTTCTCCAATAAATTTCTAAATAAAGTGTTGCAACGAATATAAAACGAATAATCGAAATTGTTAAAATGGTTTTCTTTTCGTAGACTTAATTCTAACAAGTTCAGATTGATACTACCGGTATTGAAAAGAAAATTTATAAGCTAGAATATTTTATATTTATTGTGTAGACGATGATGATGTACTCTGCATACTGGTTAACTTTGAGCAAGTATATTTGAGACGCACAAAAGCTAATACCATTTATTGTTGGTAGGGGTGGAGTTTTAGTCACGAGGATATTGGTATGACTTGTAGTATCATGTATACAGACATGGATTTTATGAAAAGCACGTGGTATACCACTGATACAAAATACTGAATGCCAATTTTATATCTAATAGGTGCCCATCTAACTCCATATAGCCAATGACAAATATTATATACTTATATACTTATATAAAAATATAGTTTTCATAAGTAACGGATAAGTAAAGTATTTATAGTCAAATTAATAGGTTGGACAATAATTATAAGTAAATAAATTTTAGATAATAGTATTATTGATAATAATTTTGAATATAATGTTATAAAATATATGGTTTAATGTTCTACGTATATTAATGATTTCATAAATTGGATATGGTCTTGATTGACCATAAGTTTCCACAGAAAATATTTTACAAACAAAATAAATGATGGTAACATTCTAGATGTATATCCACATTTTTTCAACATTTTAAATAATATTGTTAGTTAGTATTAGCTGGCACATAATTTTTATCAATAACTTCATTATTTTTTCGTTTTTAGGATTAAATTATAATGGTACGAAAACAATGTTTTACTTTTCTTTTCTTTTCTTTTTTCAAAACATTCGCTTAATTGTATGTGTATATTTGTCCAAAAATTCCCTTTTCTCCAAATCGTATTTTCTTGTTTATCATCAAAATATAAACGTATAGATATTTCAATTTCAATATTATAAAATGAGACTAGGTATATACTGTTTTTGTTTCCTCACGTTATCCATGCACGTGCTAATATTGTTGTATTTGTGCACATTTATGTATTATATTGTATACTGTGTCGATTTACTGTTTATATATATATATATATATATATATTGAATGTGCAAACAATATTAACTAGTCACATATAATTCATTTTATGAAAGCCTGTTTATTGTAACTACTTTATATACTACATAATTGACATTAATAATGTAATGGTGTAACCCGAGAATCTCACTTTGTGAAGCTATAATTCTGGGCTCTGGAAAACTATTAAGCCTCGTCTTCAAAGTATGCGGTTAGACAGAAGTTTAATTGATCATTACCCGCATTGTAGTTTCTCCAAATGTAGGTTTTCCCGAGATTCTCAGGTTACACGAGTTGATGCTTATCACCCTTAGAGTAATTAATTAACTTAATTTCTTTCATATTATAAAAGTTGTACACTATGATAGAAAGAAAAATTATTTATAATGCTTTTTTCCGAGTTTGATTAAAACTCACTTTTTTCATAATTTTTGAAAATAATAAATTTATTATTGAATTTAAAATTTTCCAAAGGTTTTACCTTATCCTCATTTTATTATTTTTAATAATATATTTTAATATTTTATGTTGTATGATGTAAGTAAATAGTTTAGCAGACGGATATAATAATATTATGATAAATTTAGCATAGATAGAGGCGTTTTAAAAATATTTAGGTGTTAATGTATTTATTTTAAAAGGAAATTTTGATAACTTTGGTAATTGTGAATTTCATTTAGCTATACTACAAAAGCGTAATTTAAAAAAAAAACACTGTATAATTTTTTTTATTACAGTTACAGTAAAAATATAATACTATGATAATATTCTTGAGAAATTCTTCTTAAGGATTTGTGATAATCATGATGTGAATATATATATCATTTTATATGAATTCAAAATAAATGAAACGTGAATCTAATATTTAATAAATTTCTGCATTAAATTAAAACAATAATAAAAATCATAAAACTTCTTGAACTTGAAATCTACTGCCAGAAATTATAAAGTAAGTATCAATCGTCAACCAATAATTTTGGATTGACCTTAAAGCAATAAATTCTTTACATATGCGTACACGATTTGCATATGTGATTGTCACTCTTTTTCTGAATCAAAATGTTGCTCACATTAAAAATTAATATTTCATTTACTTAACATGATAACGAAACATTATTAAGTCTACAATTCAGACACACGTTAGCCAAAGCTTTCAAGCATAAGTAATTAAAATATCGCTATTTTAATCGTTTTCAATATGCTTAATTAGAAAATCATACACACACTCCTACAAATTCACAAATAACACACATATGTTAAACATTTTGCATCATTAATAATTATCATTATTTTGCATTCTACATTTAACGATTCGATTTTGATTAAATGTACGAAGTTTAAGTTTAACATTAACTAAAAATATTTATAATTCCTCTTTCTAGATTTATTTCGTGCTATTTATAAATCATAATAAATATGGCGCATTTATTATGTTTATGTTATGCTTAATGTATTTAAACGAAAAATTATTATTAGTTATACGATATATTTGGTACCGTGTGTCTGTGTACCGTATCTATAGTATTAAAATTATTACATATTAGTTTATGTATATGTATAACAATAGTCACCTTTTTTTTTTTATATTTGCAATAATACCGATTCAAATCGTGAAACTAAAGTAAAACTTTTATTTGATTATATTTGTGTAGGTTATAGTCAAATAGGTAGATTAAATATATTTTATATAAAAAGTGGTAGGATACATAAACATATATATTATATATATACAGATACACATATTTTGCACGAGGCTTATCAGCGTGCAAAGTCACGTGGATTAAAGCGATGAAAATATATATATATGTTTATATATAAATATTCTGCGTTGTTCTAGGAACGCATCTATATCTATTTCGATGTACCCAATGGTTTCATTGGCGAGTCTGCACAAATACAAAAAAAAAAAAAAACAGAAACATAAAATAAAATAAAATAAAAAATGTAGGTAGAAATAATGAAGAAAAATAAAAATATTAACCGATTTGAGTCTTAATATTTATTTATAAAATTTATCTATAATTAATATTGTACTAAATATAAATCATTGTTCTATGGCAACTATTTTCAAAATATTTTGAATGTTGTTTCGAACATTTTATGCGTAACATCCTGAAGCTATTATTTTATTTATAAAGTGCTTAATTCTTTTTAATTACGAATTTAATATTGGAATTTGGAATATTTCATCAATTATCCTCAGTATCAAAGATACTTAAGTTTACTTCTTACTATGATGATATATTTTTGTATGTGATTTTCAGCCTTTTTAGAAGAAATACTAAAAAATCTAAGAAAAGTTTATAGAGCTTGAGCTTGAGGTAAACTACATTTATAAATAAAAATAAGTGATTCGTGCCTTCTAATAAATGGGTGAAAATAAGCCTTGAAACGTTCGTTCAGCTTTTGACCATTTAAAAGATATTTTTTTACGATTTTTATTTTAATGCGGTTTAGTTCCAAATGTTAATTTGATTTAAAGGGAAATAGATTATGAAAAATTAACGATTGATTGATATCGATGTTGATTGAATATACAAATACATATTATATTTAACACAAATAGAGCTTATTATTGCATTTATATTAACTTGAATTAAAAATCAATAATAATTTATCGGAAATATTGATAATTTAAAAAAAAGATATTCTTTTTTGTAACAAAGGAGCTTATGTTGGATTTAATTTTCGGATTTTTTTTTTTTTGCTTTTTAATAAATAAAACAAATTTTGATCTATTTACTGAGCGAAATTTTTCGAAACTTATTATACCTTCTTCAGTATAATTCAAATAAACCACATTTTCCAGTTGAAGCCATTGCAGAGATAGGTCAGCTTCATATATACAAAAGAAAACAAATGCAATGCCGTCGACTTTATATAAAGCTGACCTACAGCATCTCTACGATGACTTCAACTGAAAAATGGCCTATTGCATATTTTATTATAACAATTATTTAATTATATTCGAAAAGAATCACGTAATTTTGAGAAAAATTATCTTTATAATTTTACACTAAATTCAGTATATCTATAGGCGAAAAAAAAAATCAGCATAGGCCAAATGAAATATTGTAGAAAAATAATATGATAAACAATGAAACATTGTGTTGGAACATTCAAATAAAAAAGAAAACGTTTGTTTCTGTTTCGTTTTTTTTTTTTTTTTTCATAAAGTATGCATAATTTCGATTAACCCAAAATGGCAATCCAAAAACACATTTTGTAAATATGTAATAATGTTTTCATAATTTCATGATATTTATTAGCTTAAAATATTGTAGTTTTGTTATGTCAAATACGTAGGTACATTATTAGTATACATTAAACAAAAATTAGAAGAAAAAATAACTATAAATAAGTAAGTAAGTACATATATTATATACATTACAAGGTATATTTTTGAGAATTTTTTGATAAAATACATATTTTTGCTCGTATTTGAGAAGATATTCTAATAACATCTGTTTACTTACAATATTTAGGTATGTACTATATTACTATATGATAATATGTACATTGGGTGGGTAGAAGATACCTTACTTTACTACTGTTATTATTATTGCTAACGTTTATTTATATTTTATTTAAAGATGAAGTAAATACACATAATTGCGCATCCGTATATCGCACTCGACACAACTACAATTAATAGAAAATAGATTATCAATATTTTCGAGGTATTACGCATCTATTTTTAAAGTTTCGAAAATTTATAGTAAATCTGTATAAAAAAAAAAAAACATATTTATGTAAATATCGCATTTAATTAATGAACGTCGTTTCAAAGTAATATTTTTCATATATTTTTTTTTTCTTTTTTTTGCTGAATGTTAATTGCTATATGGTTTTGTTCATAAATTATTATCGGTTTATGTGATTAAAAGCTGGTTTAGACATTTTTATAATAACACTACACTAATAGTGATTAAATTTTAATAACTAGCTGATAAAACAGAAAAAATAACTCTAAGTATTATTTTAATTGAAAATCTTTAATTCAAAATTTTAAAGAAATAAATATAGAAAAAAAAATTTAACAAAAAAAAAGAGAACAAGAAAAATTAAATTTCCAAGAATTATTAGAAAACAAAATTAACGAGCATGCTCTCGAGTTCTTGAAAGCGATCTACTTGCTTTGATACCGACAAAATGTAAGATAAATACGATATATATTTAAAATTAAAGAACATTTGCGCATTGTCAACTTCTATTCTATTTTATGCGTTAAGGTTTGCACAAACACACATCGTTAATTGCATGTAGAAATACAGAAAAATGTAATATAGATATATAATGTATATTTCGTGTACATTTCAACTATAATGAAAACTGCCTATGCCTTTGACAGACTACAATAACTGCAAAATGAAAAAAAATTAAACATGTCTTATTTTGACAATATGCCAGATGACCGAAGTTAAATTCATCAAAAAGCCTCTCGAATCTATATTCTTGAAATAAAACAAAATAGAACATATTTCGTATCTATTCACGTCATTTAGATCATTTAGTTTGCACACAAAACTATAATTAATACATAAATTTATTGTACTCGTATATTTGGTACATTCGAAAACTTAGATAAATAATAATATCATTCATTGTAATGTTGTGAATAAGAATTAAATGCAAACTAGTTCGCTGATATATATTTTCAAACAAAAACGAAACAACATTGTTAATTTTATTTACAAAAAAAATAAAAAAATAAATAAATACATTAAAAATAAAAATAAAAATATTATTAAAATAAGTAATGTGTGTTTGGTTGCTACGCAAAATATTTGAAGTGGTAACAACATTTGACCTATCTGCAACATTGTATTTTGAACAGACTGTTCAAATAAATAAAATTATTGATAATTATGATTATTATTGAAGTTTTAGTAAAATTCATATCTAGTTGGAATTACCTAAAACCTCTATGCGAGAATCAATTATTTTTAAGAAATTGAAATTTTCAGATATGTACGTAAACGCATGGATGATATTATTCAGTATATTTAAATTTATTACATTAAAACTAAATGGATAGGCAATTAAATAGAATTTTTAGTTTATACCTTTTTTTAAAAGAGCATTATATCGTTTAATTAGATACATAGTTAAATTCTAAATATTCTTGTAGTTGTAGCTGAATTGCAGTAGATTTTAATGAATCTTATTAAATATCATTATAACTTACCAATAATTACAAGCATGGAATCAGAAATGCCATTTTGACAAATATATATTTGCAGAACACAAGAATCATTCAAACCATCATTTTTTTTTACACTGCAACGAACATATCAAAAGTAGGTATATTTCTATAATTACCTATAAGTTATAATATTTGCATATTGTGACTTAATTCAACGAATCTCATTTTAAACTGTAATAAATTGTCGTTTGTTAGATGTTTGCAGATGTTATTGCTTTAGAATTATTTGATTGATGGAAAAGCTTGAATTCAATATTCATAAAATATTTTAATATTGCCGCGCACTATAAATGGTATTATAAGCATGTTAAAAAAAAGAATATCCACTCTCGACATCAAATACATATATCTAAATAAATCCCTGTAAAAACTATTCACATTGAAGCATTGAACATGCACATACACGTTAATAAAAATACATTTACAGATATTCTGTGTGTTCGCTTTCAATATGAAAAAGCACAAACGGTATTCACTATTTTAAAAGAAATTATTTCAGGCAAGTCTTTATAGCTGCAGAAAATATATATTAATAATTAATATGTAATTATAACATTGTGAATGCATTTAATATTCGTGACAACATTTTTAACACCATTTTATAAATGTATTACCATTATATTGATGTTATTTCAATATTTTGTTAATAGTTCTTATATACCTATCTGTATCTAATTGGGCTCAGTTAATTTGTTGTTATATTTATGGTCATTTTTCGTTGAAATTATAATATTATCGATTACAAAAGGAATATGAATTAACTAAAATTAGCAGTATTGTAAACATCACGTGCGTTAGACAAGTCAAATAGTTGATAAATATACGATGAATATATACACAGGTAGAGATGATAGAATATTACGATTTATGATTTTAAAATACTTGGCTATACAGACACATCCTAAGTTTTTATACAATACGGTCAATGTTA
>JAABKK020058434.1:52464-66310 GCA_011634745.2 Catotricha subobsoleta
AATATTACGATTTATGATTTTAAAATACTTGGCTATACAGACACATCCTAAGTTTTTATACAATACGGTCAATGTTAGAATACGCTTGGATTCGTAGTAGTTTATTGTGAAAATTTAAATATAGGTAATAAAAATATATGTGGAACATGAGTATTTTAATGAAATCTTTAAGTAAATATTTATTTAAAAGACGGTATATGGCTCCAATTTATGACTTTATTTATTACGACTGATCACCATTAATATTTTAAGGGTCAAGGTTATGTTTAGTGGCTCGTTCATGATCATTTCAAATTTATTATTATATATGGTTTATAAGTTTTACATTTCAATTTAAGCCAAACAAAGTTCGAAACTCTTGTAAGTAATATCAAGAAATGATATGGACTGATCACTGAAAAACTCAAATTGGTAGGGAAAAAAGTTAATATGATCACATAAATATTCCATATAATTACTGGTATTGTTAATAAAAATTTGCATTAAATCTTTGTGAAATATTGACCATAGTAATTATTTTCACTAACCATATCGAACACATCCATCATTACTATAGCGTTTACTATGTTTCACTTCAAAAACTGATAAATCAATATTAATTTAAATTATCGAAAATATTTCATTGTTTATTGACTCAGTAACAAAATATAGAAAGCGATCATTGATTTTTATAAAGAAAATAGGAGATAATAGCAAAATCAAGTTACAATTTAATAATAATGCTCGGTCGTGTACGAGAGTATTAATGAGTATATAGCATTGACAGTTTAGATTAGTATAGTCACGGGTGCAAAGAGTATATTGTGTCAATTGTGTGTACGTACATTTATTTTTAAAATTAATGTCATTAAATTTTCTAATTATTATACGTGGTTCTGTCAACATTTATGTTTTAATTTTACCATGCATATGTTCAAGTAACACCTAAAATTCAAAATCATACCATAAAAATGAAAAAAAAAAAATTATTTTATTTAAATATACTCTTTCCTTTATTATGAGGTAAATGCTGTCATAATTATCTCATCACATTTAAAATAATTTAATATGATAATTTTACACTTATTTCTACTCATACGCATGCAAAGATCATTCAAACATATATCAAATACGTGGAAAATATGATACATTGTATATATTTAAAATCGGAATGATTTCAAAATTTTTCAAATATTTTTTTTTACATTTTTTTTTTTTTGGTTTGTTATATTAATTATTTACATTAGAAATTATCACATAGAAAGAGCTTATGTTATCAAGGCTATAAAATTTTACACTACATCATTTATTAAAGTATATCAAATAAATATGTATAATATTAATAAATATTATCATTTTCGCAGATTGCGTATTCAACAAGAGGAAAAAAGTATAACCTTGCATCATCATCATAATGTGTGTCATACATACGATCCCATAAAAATGTTTAATATTTTATTTGAGATTATTAAACATTTATAATTCACAAAAAAAAAACAAAAAAAAAAAAACGAAGAAATCATTTAGGCGAAAAAATCTGTCCCGACTTATTTTGATAAGATGCTAGAAAACCCGACTATTTCTTTCAATTTGTTGTTTTTCATGTTTTTTTTTTTTTTTTATAATATTTTTATTTGAAGAAATATAATAAACAATACTTTTTCGCTTTTTGCAAAGACAAGAATTTTGTGTTTGAATATACGTAGCCCACCACCTACACGACCCGACCAACATTAATTATAATAATAAAGTATGAAACCGTAAACTATAGCAGTTACAGCTAATGTTCAAAAATATGATGACACGACAATACGCTTGCTTCGGAAATAATGAGGGGTTTTCAGTAATCCTATAATAATTAATATAATTTAAAGAATAGAAACGAAAAAAAGAAAATGAATAAAATAAAAAAGAAGAAAATAAAATGTGGTGGAAAAATCGAAAAATAAAAGAATATAAATTCAAAATTTATTGCTTGTTCTTAATTTTAATTTTAGATAATAAAATTAAATTTATAGTTTTATGTATTTGAATATTATAGAAAATAGCAATCTAACAAATCGTATAAAAATTGGTACAAAAAAAAACAAGATTTCTCATCGTTTTATGACAGAAAATTCTGTTGATGATAGATGAATTTGTTTTCCGTTTTGTTTTTCAACGTGATTTTTTAATTTTCAGTCGTATGAGACAGGAAAAGTATTATCATTTGATAGATACTCTAAAATGTATTATGATTTGCTGTTAATTGGTTATTATGGAATCTCATATACCAATACCTGTACATATTTTTAATCTGCAGAAACGAAAAATTTGAACATATGTTTGTAGAAGAAAATACTGAAGTTATTAAAATTCGTTGAGCATTCTGAAGTCCCTATTTGATGACCAGATGATAGTTTAATATTGATATAATAAACCATAGCGATTACTGTTTATTTAGGAAGAATTAGGCATAAAAGAACAAATCAATTAATTATTTTAAAAAAGAAACGAAATTCGTTCACTATTGAGTATGTCTTACTGATTAGAAATTTTATTTATTATGTCAACAATAACATAAAGTCCATGAACAGTAAATTTTAGTATATAAATATAAATAATTAATTATCACGCACTTTATGTGTAATTAACATTTATACGTATTAATGTAAGTCACACGAACGAAATTATCTCGGTATTTTTTTTTTCTTCTAACTTCAATATTTTGATAAAATAATAACAAAAAATAAAAAAAATATAAAATTGATATCATCTTTGACCTTTATGATTATCAAATATTGCGAAGAATAAACTTGTTAACCCTACAACAAATTTAATGGACTTTATCGTTTCATTTTATATTCAAATATGCATATTGTACGTATAATAATGTTCAATAAAAACATCTTAGTTTTGCATTTCGGTACAAAAGAAAATAACCATTTCGATATACTTAATGTGTCTGCATTGCAACTAAAATTGATAACTCAAGCATAAATATATAGAGGCACAGTTCTATTGATTTTTGATAAATTTACAGACAGAAATTGTTGGTTTTCAACGAGTTTAAGCATATTTTGCAAAAGTAAATTGATTTTATGTATAAAATAAAATTTTGTGGAAATGACAAAATATTGTTGATATTCACAGATCAATGACTGGCGGAAAATCATTGCTATATTTTATTACAATTATATAAATACAGCAAACATTTTAATAATTAATTACTTTCCTTCGGTTTATTACCTGCTAAATAAAAATTTCGTTTTGCTCGTAAATCCGTTTGCAAAATCATATCCGTTTTTCGCTAACGAAATATTTAAGACAACGGCATCTTTAACACTTAACATTGAATTTAACAAGTTGTTACACAAAACTGTTAATCTTAAATTAAAGACATCCGCTAAATTGAAACATAAATAAATCTACGCAATTATATCGTGCAGCTCTTTTAATACCAATATGCATGAGATAAGTACTTTTATATTTATTTATTAATGTTTATAGCCACAAATACGTTTTTATGGTATGGATGGAGTACAATGCTGAGTACGAGTAATTTATATAAACAATCTAATGATATTTTATAAATTAATTATGAAATTTATGTGTTTGTTGTCTATAGCCCAATGAAATGTGTTAGTTTTTTTTTTTTTTATATTTTTTACTCCTTGACTCATACTTTTACTTCATGCATAATCATCAGCTATATATTATTTCTTTTGAGTAAACAATTCTTTAAGTTTCCACATATTTAGTTGACCAAAAATTGCGCATATAAAAGGAATAAATGTTTTGTAGTCATGCTCAAGCGATATAAGTTTAAAGATCTTACTTTAAATCATATGATAAATACTAGATAAGTAGGTAGATGTAATGTAATACACAGGTCTGATGTTTGTTAATACGTAAAATAATATAAATAATCTTTAACACACTCGTATTTCATATACCTATATTATATTTGTTTTGTTTTCTGATAAAATATAAGTACTTATTTTATACACGCAAACACAAATTGTTCGTATACAGCTTGAAAAATAGATGAGTTTAAGTATTTTTTGACATACCTATATTGTAAATCATATGGAAGAAAAAAAATAGATAAATTAAAGCATTATTCAATAAACAAATAGTTCAGTTATTTCTAATAAAACGAATAATTTTCTTAATTACTAAACGTAAACGTACGTGCTTAGTTATGTAGTTAATATACGACGCATATGATCGCTGGAAAATAGACGAAAATCTTGGGCCTACTGTAACTTTGAGAAGCATCAGTTCATAAAGAAACTCGAGTAGTATGTTCATGGTTAGACTTACATGATATCCGTGGTATGAAATTTTATATTTAATTAAAGCATCATCTTGTACTTTTTGATGCTTACCACCCGTTTAAAATAATAATATAATTTCTTGTCTAAATTTGATCAGCTGACTTTTAAACTTTTGTATAATTAACCCGAGTATTTACAGTATTTAATGCTTATATCCATACGCCCATACGACCAAAGTCAAGTTTATAATATCATTTTTGTCGGTTAAAATTGGTCTATATTTAGTTTCATTCTTGGGCAACATTTTTAGCAAAGTAGAAAATTTATTCAAAATAAATAAATAAATACGAAACCATTAAATTGATTAACTGTGTAAACGAATCGTAATTTAATGGCTTGTACGTTTACAACGTGCCTCTCTATAATCACCTTAAGTACGTACAGTGAACACCTACCTACTTACACACAGTACTCTTTTATTATAATTATATATTACATTCGGTCGTCATAAGAACACAATCATATACACCACGAATACGTATTTATTAAATCGTATTTTACATACATTTTTACTTAAAAAAAAGAAAAGAAAAAAGTAGGTAGGTAGGTAGGAGTAGATACATCAACCGTTTGCGCAAATGTATTTATACTAAAAAATAATAAATAAAAAAAATAAAAAAAAATGGAAAAAAAGTCATATGATCATGACGGTTGTAATGTTCGCGTTTTTATTTGACTCTAATAAGTCTCTCTCGCTAGAATTGAATTGAAAACAACTCATTTTTTTTTTGCCAATTGCAATATTATATTTAACTAAAAATAATACACAAATTACTTAACATTTTCAATTTAAGCTAATGAAATGCATCAAATAAGAAGCTACTAATGAACCTGCAGCTGATATTGCGCATGCGTTTCGACATTATCTGTACAAATTTAATTTAATTTTAAAATATAAGTAAATCTATCTATATATATATCTGTATTTTACACTAGTACTTCGTACTGTTTAAACTTACATATTTTCTAATATATCGACGTATATACAGTATACACATAAAGTACCCAACGTATCTCTGTATAAACTTATAGTGTTGTTATAAATAATAAATATATGATATCATTTTATGTGTAAACTTTAGCCTATAATGCACCACAATATGAATGAATAATAAATGTATGCACAATTGTGTTATACACGATTAACAATAATATTACGTTATACACAGATTATCATTTTTCATGCATCGTACATTACATACACGCATTCCGTATTTATTTTTTTTATATATTAATTAATATTGTCAAGATGACATTCAAATGATTTTCAGGAGAAAATGCATTTCAACATTTTAATCACCTATATTTATATATATATATATATTTTTTTTCATTTAACTGATTTTACTATGTAATAAAAACAAACATAAATATTGCACTAAATTATTGTTGATTATATTTAATATTGTTTCGCATTTATTATGCATAAAATTGTTAATATATTGTGCGAAAATATCATTTAAATTTTAATTTAAGTGATGTGATAAATTCTTGGAATAACCGCATAGAAAAAAAAACATTTTTTTTTTTAGATACTTATTAGGTTTGGGAATAGCACAAAAACTGTATTTTATACGACACTTGATTTTGGTCAAATGACGTATTAAAACTAAAATAAAAACATTTCTTAATCGATTAGATTGACGTAGAAAAATTCGGCATCCAGATTTTTTCGTTTTTTCGTTAGTATGAAATAAAGTTTTTTGATTATATCTCAACAAACATAATAAGAAAACTAAAAAGATAGCATTTATGACAGATTTTTTTTTAACAATAATAATAATTGTTCTCTAATAATGAAGGGCATTGGTTTGAACATATTTGAAAATAACTTTAATATATTATTATTGCTATTATTTATTTTTAAATTATAATCATTTTTTCTATTATCGAGTAATTTGATCGAATGGAACTATATAAGCACAACAAATATAAGAAATTTGATACAGCCCAACCATATAATCATAGTAATACTTCTTAAGTCTTGAACTCCTGCGCAATATATAACAACAATTTTATTTTATTTTTCCATTAACCGAACTTTTCTAGTAACATAATCCGAAAGAGAAATCCAGATTTTAAAATAAAAAAAATTGTTAACTAGTGGTTTAGGATGCTAACCGATTAGAATAAATTCAAATATTCTAAGTAAATTAATCAGCAATTAAAAAAATAATTTTTATAAATTGTAAATACTGAACCGTGCATTGGTCATCTTATATGTGTCGATAGTTTGGTTCTTTTTAACTATTTAACAAAAATCATAATGCATGATAGTCTTAACATATTAAATGATGTGAATTCCTATAACTTAGATGTAATAATATTTTCAATACTAAAAGGATCATCAGTAAACAGATATTTAAATTTATCAGAATATCTCTGTTTGTTTGTATAGAGCATGAAGATAAAACTTTAAATAAAATGTAAAATTTTCCACAACACAGCACATTTAAATAAAAATTCATTAGATCCATAAAAATTACAATTCAATATCTAGTTGTTAGACAGAAAATGTAAGTTGCTTCAAAGGTATGCTAATAAATGGGCAGATAACTAACAGCATCAACTACAGGTATTAGAGAAATAGTTTTTTTTGTTGTTGTTGTTGTTGTTGTTGTTGTAATTTTAATCTCACTATTTTAAAACAAAATAGATCCTATAATTAAATTAGAATAGAATATTATACTATTGTCTGTAAATAACATTTTAGACTCTCTAAAAATATCATTCAACATTCAAAAATGTTGTGTAAATATAAATAAACGTACACACAGCAAAGAATGTGTTTATAGACGAATCCAAATAGCAGTTTCAGTAAGAATATAAGAAAATAAAAAAAATAATAAAATAAAATAAATTTCGAAGTTAGAATTTGAAAATTCGAAACGTAACATTTTCTTTGAAAATAGTTCTTAACATTGATTTCGAAAAGGTGTTTTTGTTTTATCTATTTTAGCCAAAAACAAAAAATCCATGTATTCAATTTTCAGTCAATTGTCTTATCAAAAAAAAACTTACTACGCTTTTCGATGATCATTTATCATTTTTAGTCTATTTTATATTATCTATAATTTAGTGTATAATATAACAATCTATTTTGCTGAATAAATGATATTATAAAAATAGTCATTGTGCTCGATATTGTCAGTATTTGGAATTATTTATGTGGATTCCTTTGATTTTCTGTTTACAGAATGTACAACTAATGTTTGTATTTAAGTTATGTTACCTTTATGCAACTATTATTTCGAATGCAGTTTTTAGCACATTAATTGACCTCAACAGAGGTCAATGGCTTCTTATAAAGAGTATATTTCTTTTACAGAAAATTTTCCTACATGCTTAATAATTTCAAGCATATAAAAATCAATAAAGAATACTATCTAAGTAGGAGTTTACCCTCCATCGTTTGACTATTTTCTTCATAATCAATTTAAAGTATTATTATTTTTTTTTGTATTATTATTCTTTTATTTAAAATTTCCCCATTTAAATATTAAATATTGGTATTTGTAAATCAATGACTTGGGCCGAATATAAAACTGTATGAAGATATTCTTTAAGTATGCGATATGGTTAATCAAATTTCCATCGAAAATCTTTTATAGTTGTTTTGTTGATATCTTTCAATACCAGTTTAAAATTATTATGGGTCAACTTGATTAAATCAAAATGTTTGCAACACAATTAAAACCGATTAATAGAGAATCTGAAAATGATATCAACGAAAATCTAATCGAATTGTTTAAAGTTAATTTAAATAGTGAATAAAATTAGTGTAAAAGAAAAAAAAAATCAAACTAAATAATAAACGAAAGTAGCCTAAGGTACATAAATGTATAAACTCAATGGCACTCTAGTACATTTTCGTTATTTATAGACATACACTTTGGCCAGTAGAACTGAAACACATTTTATCAGTTTTTTATTTTCAAATATAAGTACTATACGATACACGTCGGTTTCATATGAGAATTTTAAAATGTGTGTGCATGTATTTTGAACTAACTAACTAGAGTAGCATTGTGTGTGAAACATAATTCTTATATATTTATTATGATGATATGGTATAGAAAATTGTATGGCATATACCAAATTAAATCACATGTCTAGTCTATGAAAAAAAAAAAAAAAAGAAAAAAAAATTATATTATATCGCAATAGCGGCAGCGCTCGCTTACAAGTCAAGTCCAACCAGCAAGTGAATAGTTTGAATGACTGTTGAATAAATTATGATTTTTTTTTTGTACTATTTTCAGAACTTGTTTGCATTAAAAGTTCTGCAATTTTTTTTTTACTTTTTTCTTATTTTTGTTATAAGTTTTTTTTTTCCACCTATATTTTTGCAATATTTACTAACGTGTAATGATATCTTTATACTCGAAACATATAAATAAATTGTTATTAATATTACTTTTGTTCTAATACAGCGATATAATAATATGTCCATATAAGAGCGCATGTTAAATTAATAGATATTTGTACATAAAGTTGTACGTCTACATTATTATGACAATTGTTCTACGTAATCGTTGCTAACTAATTTATAATAAAAAATAAAATAAAAATAGTAACATAATTTGTAAAAAAGTTTAATTTAAAATATAAAAAAAAACAAAACAAAACAAAAAGTAAGTATAAGTTATTAGCTCATGTAAATTTAACACAATAGTAGTGTTATATACTTACCATTAATTCCACTAATTAATGGATAATTGCTGTCACGTCCACCGATGAGGTTCTTTAATCCAGATTCGATCAGTGTTGGGGATGATCGCTCCCTGTCACTCATTATTAATTTATCCAAATTAAAGACTATAAGAACACTTTTTTTTTATTTATTTACAAAAAATATAAACACACTCTATTTTACTCCCGCCACAAAAATTATCACTCTCGCACCAGCCGCACGATTTGTAAAATATTCTCTTGTATTGCAAAAAAACAAAAAAAACAAAAAAAAAACGAATAAAATATAAAAAATTGTAAAATTATTTAGGGTGGTAGCGGGTAGTAAATTGTTGAAAACTGGAATACTGTCAGAATTGGGCTTTATAACAGCTTATCAATAAAAGACCCATTCATTTACCGATAAATCACATGAACAGCACTAAAATAAAAACAAAAATAGGTTATGTTGAATTGACAATCCCAACGAAAATAAAAGAAAATTAAATATTTTATGAAGAAATTTTGAATTTAGATTTCGAATCGATTATATGGCTACTCAACACACACGTTTGTGAGTCAACCCGATTTTGCCGACTGAGCAAGAATCATATAGAGAATAAACGAATTTTTGCTGGCGATATGCGAGCGATACAGAAACTTTTCTTCTTCTTATATTCCAACTAGATAATACGAGTTCGAAAATATAAACGTATATAAATAGTAATAGATGGTGTGTACGTACCTACATTCATATTATATACAGAATTATATATATTATAACTAAAATTAAGAATGAAACGACATAAAAAAAACAATATACATACTTTCTCACAAGCACACACACACAAGAATACATTCATCCATACCCGTTCTCATATAGTGGAAATATACATATTACATATAAAATATTAATATATCACACATCGCTAATTATTTAAAAGAACATTTTATTGAATATGTTTTAGAATCATAAATAATATTTATAAAAAAAGTAAAGAGAACATAATACAGATGAAATGACATTTTATAATTTCGGAAGGTTTTTTTTTTTCGTATCATGTGCAATAAGCAATCGGTGTAGCTGTAGGTATGGTGATACTAAATGTGTAGTTTATTGGTAGTTGTAATTTAATAGTTAATACAATAAGGGGCGACTCTACAGATCATTAATGACACACATTTTTTTTTCCTTTAATTATTTTATAAATATAAAAAGTGGAAAATAGAGTTTTTCTAACTTATTTTTAATTAATATGATTTCATTTCCTTTATCGGGAAGTTAGTTTTCGATTTTATTTTATTATTGAATTAAAATAAATTGAAGATAGAAATAATTTACTAGTGCCGCTACTTCATCACCGCACTTCATTATCGATGGCTAGATGGCGCTGCTAAATCATTCATTCTGAACAAAAAACGTAAACAAAAGTTGAAGAAATTATGTTAAATTTTAAATTCATTTTAAAAATTATTAAAGTGATTAAATTCTGTATTTGTTTAATGATAGTGATTGCTAGTCATTAAATAAGTGAAATTAAATAAATTTAACAAGTTTTTTGTTTGAAAATACTTCTATTTCTACAATCTATTGATGATAGTTTCATATGTTTTCCCAAATTGGTCAAACGCGGAATCATAAATATGATGTAAATAAGTATTTTCAAACTAGAAACTTGTTAAATTTATTTAATTTCACTTATTTAATGATTAGCAATCACCCTAGTTCTTTAAACCAGCTTAAAAGTGCGCGCATAAACGTAGACTTTCAGACAATGTTCAATTTAATTTTTTGGTATCTCATCATTACTGTTCTATTATAACTTTAAAATTATCAGTAAGTAATTGATATTTTTGAAATATCTCCCATATACAATTATCAAGATACTAAATAGCCCAAGAACAATAATTTTATATTGCAGTTTTATATTCTTATGTCAAAAATGACATTCAATTTAAAAAAAAAAAAAAACACTGTGTCCTTAACCGGTGATTTACACTGGCTGGCAGATGGGAGGAAAAAATCGTGCCATCGTAGATATGGCAAGTGATGGCAGAAGCAGTGCAATCAACCAATCAACGGCTGCTATTGATCTGCCAGCAAGTGTAAACACCGGCTATAGAGTTGTTAAATACTTCTGAGATTTGCTTTTGTTTGACTGTTTTTCATAATACGACATCAGACGAAAAAACAATTAGATTACCAAGAAAATATTTTTTTTTTCGTAAAAATGGACATAAGATTATATCCGAATTAATCTATAATTAAGTCGTGGATTCTCCTAAGAACGTTTTGTGATTTTTCATATCTCTTAGTTTTTTTTGTCATTTTAAATGTAAACGTTTTGTAATAAATAAGTTTAGAGCAGATCGCGGTGACAGTTAAAATGTAGCGACCTCAGTGGGATGCCTAAGAACTTTGTGAGTATTAAAAATGGATTCTTTGATGTCGGTTTCCTATAAGTCCGGCTTCAGCACTTTTTCATTTTTGGAACAAAATTCCGAGATATTTATGCATAAACATTAAACATGTTTGTTTGCCCTCCAGAAACTTTTTTTTTTACATTTTAACTGTCACCGCGATCTGCTTTATACGGACATTATAATTCTTATCTCCTCACAACTCCATTAATTCTTTTTGCGTTCGGTTATTATGAATCGCTCACTTCACTCAAAATCATCTGATTGCTCACCAAACGCATTACCGAATTTACAGTTCATAGCACACAGCCATATAAAGCTTTTTTTTTACATCAATATGCAAAAGTTGCCCGAAATCACAAAACATTCTTGTGACAATCCACGGTGAATAATAACTCAAAATTTGACATCATACATGGTCTGGTCATTCTTCACAATTAAATGTCAATTCACTTGAGAAAAGTGACATTTGTTTCCTCCCCAAATTTATAAAAGTATAAAAAATACTATTTCGATTGTACAGTTTTTCCTACATTTGTCGCAGATTAATATATAATGATTTTTTTCATTTTAACATGTACTTATTCTATCACATATTCAATCACAATAAATTCATAGTAAATATTGACCGCTAATGCTTTTTATTCATTAACCTTGATATGATTATCCAAAGTGTACTGAAAATTATATTAAAATATATTAAAGACTTTGAAGGGGGTTGCAGGTTTAGTTTAACGTTTGAGTTATTTTAAAAGGAAAACTTACAATTTTCTTTATTACATGAACTGTTATTATATTTTCGTTTATCGAATTATAGAAGATCAAGAAATAATAAAATGTCGAGCCTTTGCCCGTTGTATTTCTCTAAAATTATGTACTAAAATTTTCAACCTCTGCGAAGGTTAGCATAAATAATGCAAAAAAAAAAAATTAAAACATCGTTCTTTATGTATTGTATGAATTCTACCTGAATGAATGCTTGGATATTATTAGTCACCGTGCATTGTTTGCATAATATTAGAATTATTTGGCCAATCACTTTGATTGATACAAAAAAAAATCAGTATTGCAAAAAGCTTTGCTTGAAAATATATGTTAGTAATGAATGATATTATATTTTCAGTAGGTAGTGTCAGATTTTTTGACATATAAATTTTCATGGACGTATCTCAAAAGCACTTTTTATTAAAAAGTACAGAAAAGTTTCTGCTTATAATGGAATATTTCCTACTTATATTTATATATACGTTTAATAATTTTCATATCATTGATTCTTTATGGGCTTTTGCTACATCTTTAAAAGTCACAGTCAGCCAGGGCCAATATAATGAACCATTTATTGTCTTATTGTTTTGTATTCATTTATCGTATATATTTGTTTAGCCAATATCGACTAGGTGTCTAACTGTCTAAGTAAGGATGCGGTACAAATATACCAAACTACAAAATACACACATGAAATGTAAAGATAATATAAAAGTAGTTTGCAGAATTCTGACAATAAGAAAACTATACTTTTTCCATGCTATTTACAAATAACAAAAACACCAAACTTAATTTTGTATAGTTAACGTTTAACATTATCACTTAACACATTTTTTTATTAGATATATTTACAGAAAATAGTTAACATTTTAAAAATAAAAATGATTTAAAATACACAAGACAACAACACATCAAAAATATTATAAATATAATTTTTTACAGCCGCGTCGTACACTGTATGAGATTTTTCTTTTTATTTGGGGTGGGGCGTAAGGGGTTTATAGGAAAGAAATTTTTTATACACATCATAAGGATTTTTACTACGTCATAGGGTTTACTACCTCCGGCTACAACATATTGCTACCATATAACTTATTATAGTGTGTGATGTTATTTTATAATATACGTTTTTGCACCAAAAGTCAGATGTTAAAAGTTCACAATATTGAGCTTTTTAATAAAAAATAGTTTAGATTCATTATTTTCGAAAACATCACTTAACCGTTATATTAAAGGTGCAAGATGGAGTTCCCAAGAAATAAACTCATTCAAAGACATGAGAGATTTAACTTTATTAATCTCTTTAGTAAATATTTTTAAGTTTTGGTGATTTTTATAGGTATTACGTAGATATTTCTAATTATTTCAGTACAACTAATATTAAATTCTACGTATTGCGTAACTACTAGAAAATTATCCAACATATATGTCCGAAAGTAAAATTTTGAAAGAAATGTAAGATTTCAATTAATAGTCCCTATTATAATACTTATCATTAAGTTTTTAATGAAACTACTTGTATTTTTATTAAATTTTGTGCTTTTTCAATGCAAAAAGCTTTTAAGAGCTTTTAAAATACCTCTCACTGACAGTTAGTTGCACATAAAATGATGAAAAGAAGTCGGTGAGTAGATCATACCTAATACATTGCTCTATTTCTACCGGTACTGGCATGTTTGCTACACTGATAC
>JAABKK020058435.1:0-13419 GCA_011634745.2 Catotricha subobsoleta
GATTCAGCTAAAGTTCAAACCTGCCATAGACAGTTTGATCAAAAGTTAATTTTGGAGTTATTCTTATAAGAACGATTACCCTTCGTTGGGTAATTTTCTAACACTTCGTATAGCTTTCAAGATTTAAGGAAAAATATCCCATATTTTTGAGGTACTGGAGCATTTTATTAATTGTAATAAAAAACTCTGTCATCTTTATCAAATCATTTAATAATCGTTGCTTAATATATTTCATTTTTGTTTGTGATAAGTACTTCGCTCGTATCATTAAATTTCTATGTAAAAAATATTTAGATTCAGTTTTCCATTTGTAATTTGGTAGTTAATCAAGTAAAGTAATTCAGTAATCTTTATTTTTATACCGTAATATTGTTCTTCAATTGCATGCAACACAATATTCAAATACTTTTTTTTTCTTTCATATAAAGGAGGAATGCTAACTATATATCTATTTTCATTTGAGTTGCTGTTTCTATTCGTGCTGCTTAGAGCATTGTTTACATTATAACATACGAGACATGGGAAATATTTTTCTTACTTAGGCTACTTACCAGTCAACAGAGTGGTATTTTCACCATTTTCATTTTAAACACGGACAAAAATTTATCGTTGCATTTTGTTATTAAATAATTATTATGAAATGTTGAAAGCTAATGGAAACGTGCATGGGGAGAAATAAATACATGGTTGGCAAGGGTTTGGTAGAATATTTTTTTTTGCTTCTTTTTATAATAAGGTAATTTGTATGAATGGTAAGTGTGGAATTATAATTTATTTAAAAAAATAGGTAGGTACTGTAAGCAGCCAAATTTTGAAAATAATTTTGTTTTAATTAATTATTGAGTTTATATCAAAAGTAAAATATTAATCCAGAGTAAAATGTTATTTTTATTTTTATTACTTAAACTAAAGTTATTTAAAAAAAAATCTGAAGAATAGCAAGAGTTTTGGCCATTACTTACAGTCTTGTTAATGTACCGCCTTGATTAAGTACTTTTAATATTGAAACATGTTAGCGGTAAATTAGAAATTTTTGTTTATTTCCTAAATAGATAAAACTTCTCAATACATTTTTATTGTTACCATTTTGTGAAGCGAAGCCACATTTTATGAAGAAACTTTTACATTTTAAATGTCCCCACAAAGAAATGTGAATAATAATATAAATGGAAATTCGTTCCCAGTAAGTATATCCAAAAACTTCGCATATACAAAGGAAATTGGTCCCGCAGGTGTTATTCTTGTGGACAAGTTTAAGATTGGTTGTACGATCTAGCCATCGTTATGTTTACGACAGTTCTTTTCTGTTTATCCATTCATTCCATAAATTTATTGTTTACAATTTATATTCACAATGTTTATAGCTGCATGCAATGAACGAACATATATTTCGTTTAAATCTACCTATTTATTTATTTATTAATTCGTTGAATAAATAACATCAAGTAAGTATTTGAAGCTTTTCATTTGAATTAAATACATGACTTGGCGTTATAATATCTTTGAATGTCAAAAAGAAATCCACATTCAATTAAATTAAAATTGATTATTTTTTTTTTATATGTCAACTTCTTACTTAACTCTCTATTCAGTATTCAGAAGTCACATTAATTTATAATGATATCTCTTTTTCTACAATTGTCTATTCTTTGTTTTTACCCTTTTAAGCTTTAACTCCTTTTTGCAATTTTTCTTCTACATATCTTTCTTTCTTTCTTTTTTTTATTCATTTCTGTAATATACCTACTTCACTTCAAACTCATACCACTTTTATACTTAACTACATTTATATACTTTGTGCAATTTACAAACAAGAAATCCGTAACGAGACATTTTAACAAATTCGATTCCATTTTACACTCTTTATATACATTCCGTTTTTCATATTATATCCTTTTGAAAATATGTATGTAGCCGCACTATAGTATCTGATACTCGTATATAGATGTTTGTATAATATGTATTATATGTACGATGGTACGTACGTTACGTTTAAATGTAGACACATTGTGCATAAAGAAAGAAATTTCTTTCATTCCGTTACAAAATACCTACGTATCGTCATAGTATCGCGCATTAAAAGCACACCATAATATTCTTTCCTTCTTTATTTCTTTTTTTTATTTTATTTTTATTTTAGAGTCATTTTTCTATGTTTTCCCTTTCCGATTACTTTACCACAATATTAAAGATGCCATACAAAGGCCAAACAGAGTGTCAAGCACTAAGTGTTGTTTGCGCCTTCTTTAATAAGACGATGAGATATAGCAATTAAATCAGTGGTGGCCGTTAATGGTAAGGTCAGATTAAATATAGAAGCTCTGATTTTTTTTTTAATCTCCTTAATTCTGAGAAGAAAATTGTAACAACTGATAAAAATAATGGTTTCTATTAATTGAAGAATTTATATGAAAACTAAGCAAATCATTAAGTTTTCTGTTAATGGATATTCTCAATTATATTTACCCCAGGCCATGATTTCTAACAGTATCAAAAATGCCCTAAAGCTATTTTAAATATTAATATTAATGAATTATTCATCATTAGAGTTTAAAGTCATTTAATCATATAATAAAGACTAACATCCGATTAAAATCCCCTGTATTTCTGTGCCGCACCCCGCCTCTGTTTGTCTGTTCTATCTGCAACAATATTATACACGAATAAGTACCGCAACAGTGTGGAACAAAATAAAATAAATGTTCATGGGACGTCACTTTTCAACACACCGTAGCGCATGCCTTGTTTCATTCAATTTTTCTATACCAGTATAATAATCATCATATGTAAAGTAATATACCAACATCATTTCGGGCCTGTTTATGCTTCTGACTCCGAACTTAAATCGTTTTTCAAATAACTTTAGTTTCTGTCAGTTATTCATATTGTATGGATGTATTTTATTTAATATTGAGCACAATATAATATTATTATATTTAATCGATCGGATTATAATTTATTGTTTATGTTTACACATTTTGGTGTGTCATTAGTATTATTAATAAATATATGATGTTTAAACGATACGATTATTGTGATATTTGAATATTGAAACGTTTGATTTATGACCAAACAATACGGATGACATATAAATTATATTTGATATCATGGATATATTTTCTTTAATGAATAAATTCTGGATTACTATTTTATAGTGCAACCAATTCAACAAATTCAGCAAAATATTTTTATGATAATATTTATTGGATATTAAAAAGTTTTTTTGTGTTGTGAAAAAAGAAGAAGAAAAGAAGGAATTATAAATAACTAATTATTTCTGTGTGTATTTTTTTAAAATTTTATGTTAATAATACATAATCATTGAAGTAAAAATTTTATTGAATAAAGTGAAATTAATTTAATTTTTATTTATTTGCAAATTAAATAAAAGTGAATAATTATTATTGTGCAAAATGTTAACATCAGCAAACAATCCAAGTAATCAATATTTAAGACCGGATTATTTAGCACCGATGCCCAATGCAGTAAGTATACCATTAATTTTTAATTAATATTTTTATTTTATTGCAAAATGATTAACTGAAAAAAATGTTGTTCACATTTTAATTTTTATATTTTCCATGTTTTTTTTATTTTATTAAAAGTTGATTTCGTTTATATTTTTCATTATAATAATTAGCTGTCATTTGTATTTTAATTAACTTAATTTATGGGATCTGAGCACGGCGATTTTAAGTTGTTTTTAATGATTTGAAATATTTTACATAAAAGTATCAAATTTCCATAATTGTATATCCGTCAGAGGAATTTATATATTAATTAAAATGTCAGGAATTGTAAAAATTTAACGTCAACATTTATAAGATCTGATGTGTATATAAATGAGAGAAAAAAATAATAATAATCAGATATATTGATCTTGAATTGAAATGTTGTTTATTATCAATGTTTTCAAATGAATAAAAGCAACTATAACTAAAATTTACGTATTTAAAGTTAAAAAGCTATAAACGGAAGGCATTTAAATGTAAGAAAATATTTCTGTTTTCCAGGGTATATTATTGGGAATTCTAACTTGGGATCAATAAAAAAAAAACAACGTTATTATAAACACATTTTTCTCTTTATTTATATATGAGATTCACAATATTGTAAAAAAAATAAATAATAAGTTTCGCTTATTACAAGACAAATATTAACACTTCTTACAAACAAATACAATTACACAATTCTAAAGAATTAATAAGTTCAGAAAAAAAATAGAAGAGGATCAACAGGCATGAAGGAGGATTTAATCTGTTGCAAATGGTATATTGTCTATAGTATTCGATAGCATTAAAGTCTTGATTCAACTCTCAATTAGTTAATAAGTATTCTATTTATAATATAAATATTGTTGAATATTACCATGTCATTCAATATATACATAAAACGCTAAAAATATGGAAGTTCTTATTTTTTATTTGTGCAATTAGATAGATTACTCTCGATACATAAAATGCATTCAACAAACTAATCTGGTGACATACTCAGGATAAACATTTTGACCTCACTTGAAAAAATTTTAATCTTTTGTTTTTCTATATGAGAGACTTAGTACCAAAGTTGGACCAACTATGACTTTCGTTTTTTTTTTCTTATCAGATTAGTAAGCTATTCTAACTTAGGAATTTCACAAATATATTGGATTAACTTTCAATTGTATAAAGTAACTGTTTTTAAATGACAATAAGCTGAAGAGTCACATTTTTCACCAACAGTACATGATTATCTAACTCTCACTATTATGACATAAATTTAATCTATAGATTACACATGTTCTTGTATCATGATTATGTATCTCATTATTCATTGTATTTAGTTTTTAATACAGTCAAAATTGCTTGAATAACAAAGACATTATATATATATTTCTAAGCACATAATTCAAATGTGATAATTTCGGAATATATTTTATAGTTTTAATCATTTCAATTTCTCAAATACGAAGCTTATAATGAGTTCCTGATAAGGAATAATTGTAACATAATTTTGAAATGAAATTTCTTGATCTATAAATTCTCCAAGTAAATGCATGAAAGCTCATTGAATTGTAAAATTTGGTTATTATTTTGCAAAGTTTGCATTGCTGGAATACATTTGCCAATGTGGTCTTCCAGACCATTCTCAGGGATTAATTTTATTAGAAGAATAAAAAAAAAAAACAGTGTCAAATAACTAGATAGTTATTCTTAAACCCTTTCAATAAAAATTCTTCTACTCTGTACCAGCTACGTACATATATAAATTATAATAAGTTACGGATTTTACCAAAATACTTTTGAAACACCAATTTTTCTTATAATCTTCAATAAACAGGAACTTAAATCACTATTAATTTGTTAGCATTGTCTAATTTTCAAACCAGTGTAGCATTTATCTAAAATCGGAATTCATGCGATAAACAGATATAGAAATTTTGTTTAAATTCAACTTCAAATAAAAATTTATTTACCTTTATACAAATAGTTAATAGATTAGGTAAATAATAGAAACCTCGATATACGGAACAACAGTCAAAATTACATTTACGCTATGTGCAATGTAAATATAACCAAATATATATAAATATATAATTATTTCTTATTTTTTCTTTTTTTTTTTTATTATTTAATTGTAGTTGGATGTTATTAACAAGTATAGAGTAAATGTTGTTTTTCACTGAATTTACTGGAGGTATCTACTAATAAAACGATTAACAGTAATAAAATATAAAAATAAAAATAAAAATTGTTTAATAACCTTTAATAAATATTTATTATTGGGATCAATATCGTAAATTTTGTGGTATGGCATTAAAAATAAAAAAATAAAAACTGTATGTATTTAAACAAGCGAAACGTAAATAAAGCCATCATAATAGGTAGGTACTTAGTAAATTCATAATAAATATACCTACATATATATATATATAATATATATATGGAAATAAATAAATGTATGTAATGTATGTTTAAACATGCCACATGGAGTAACTAAGTACCCACTTTTATAATACGACAATAATATTCAATAAAGGTATATATATACACAGTAAAACAGATACACACGTGCAACAGAACATAAAATAACTTAATTATTTTTCAAAATATGGAAATTTATGTTCGTTGTACCGCAATCAATTAAAAAAATATTATTTTTATTATGTTTATTGTGCAATGTGCAGAATTTGGTTTTAAAAAGAATTAAAAAAAAAAGGAATTTTTTTTTTGTTCCCATAGCAATACGATACTCTTACTTTTCTAAAGGGGCTTTAGTTTACCTGGTAAATACCTACAGCAAATGCAATCATTTATTTTCATTATTTGACTTAAAATTGAGATATTTCTATTAAAAATTCATATGCTTACACATTCTTTACTTTATATTTCGAATAAATATTTTGCAAAAATTAATATAAAACTTTTTATAATCAAGTTAAATTTAATTAGTCGTCTCTTTGAAGAAGGATATTACAAGTAATTCTTAGAAATTATAATTTAAACAAAATAGTAGGTACATCTATCTACATTAAAAATGCTTTTTCAAACTGAATTCAAATAAAATATTTCTTCTGATACAAAGATTTCATAAGATAAAAAAATATTGCTCTAGAAATTCAGGGCCATACACATCACATAACTCATTTAAAACTGTATCGAAACGTTACGGATAAAATTTTCTATGTTTTGTAAATCATATAATAAGTAATATCTATAGTATTTCGATTACGAAAATTTTGAAACAAAATTATGATACTTAATATCTATAAAATAATGTTTGTGTTTAAAGCATCGCGAGAAATAATAAGAGTATTATTAAAAAATAAAAATTACAAAAACAAAGCAAACAACGGCAGTAACATAAACACGAATGACTGTTAATTAAAACCACGCATATTTACCTTTATATGGAGTTTTTATTGCCGACATATTTAAACTAAATTTATTATAGTTACAAATAAGCAAACATTATATGAATAAAATTGTTATTTTGTTTTTTTTTTTTAATATTATTTTTTCCATTTCTTTCGTATTTAATATTTATTATGATTTTAATTAATTAATATATTATTATGAAATTGGTTTTAAATTGTATTCTTCCATTTTTATGTATTATTTGTTACAGAAATCAATGAAAGTATTCAATTATAATCAAAAATAGTGATGTCTGACTGAATATTTAAATAATTTGCATTTATTTATTAAGTTTAAATCATTTAAATTATAAAATATACTCGTATATATACTTAAGTAATATTTTATTTAACATTTCATGTTGATATAGTGAAAGATTCCAATTAGGAATTAATTATGTATCTGTTCCTACATTTTTATTTTTTTATTTTTAGTTTTGTATTTTATTAATTTAATAAAAACTGCTAATTGAATAAATTTTAGCTAATTTTTGGTCGTGGTATTTCACTTAAACAGGTGATTGTATGATGCCGATAAAATCGAGAAAAATTCGAGTGGTTTACAAAAACAAAAACCAAAAATTATAATTAAATACGATTTTATCGAAGCATCGAGCAAAACGATATCTTGAATCTTTGGATTAAAATTGATTTAAAAAAATACAATACTTCAAATAATTAAACCCTAGACAGACACATTTTTAAAGCGCTAGATCTAGTTATTTGTGAACGTAAAAACTAGAATATATGCTAGTACCGTAAATAAGTAACGCGGTTTATTTGTTTTGAAGTCAATAGAAACGAAAATAAAAAATACTAATTAAAATACACGCATATATTGCTAATTTAAAATATTTTTATTTCAAATGTACAAATTAATATCAAATAATTCTATCAAACTTGTTAAATAAATTATAATAATTTAAATAATATTTTAATTAACTTAAATTATTTGTTGATTTTCAGAACACTTTTATGGAATAGTAAACATAAATAAAATTCCGATCATATTAAAATTTTCGATAATATTTCTAAACAAATTACATGAATATTAAAAAACAAATTAATTACTACAGAAAACTAGCGCATTACATTTCATCTCAGTTATCAACATTATTGCTGATTAAACGTATAGATAATAAAAATCTATAGTTTAAACAGTCCTCGTTAATCAAAAAATTAGCAAAAGTTATTAAAGACATTATTTCTAATGGCGTTAGCCACTCATCCTGGAAAACGTAATCCACAGCAAAGTATATATATACTCTTCGGTCTCAGTCTTGCATATATAACGATATTTTCTATACTTTTTAAGTTAAGTATATACTCTTGCATTAGGTCGTTATCCTACATCAATTTATCATCGTCTGAATTCTGTTCTTAATAGCTGTGAGGGAGCTAGTAGTGAATATCTGTTATCATTGTCAAATACATAGCTCTGACAATGATGAACTAACATGGGAATAAAGACCTATTACTGATAATCAGTATAGACTAATAATACTCTAAACATCGTCCGAAAAACAATTTCAATAAAACCATATTAACCCACTTAAATCAAGGAACATCGTGTCTTCCGAACTCTTTCTAAAAATACAACATGTCAAATAAAATATAGGTTAAACGGTTTTATTAAGATTGTCGTGTCATATTCATTTTATCCGATCAAATCTACCTACCTACCATATTTTTATACACAAAACAGTTTCATACATATAATGTTAAAAGAGAAGAATAATAATAAAAAAAAAAAAAAATAACAAAAAAAAAAATACAATAAATAACCTAACATAGTTGGAAACAAGTTATTCCTGAAATATGTTTGCATTTAGTAATAAAACTTCGTATTTAAATAATATATATGGCCATAATTTATTGATAATAGCCATTAATGTGGCGTTTTCAACGGTAGAAAATGTAATATATAATAGATTTTATTGAAATCTTTCGTATAAATTAAGATAAACGAAAATTAGTCACGGAAATTTTTACATAGAAATATAATAACTTTCATAAAAATACAAAAAAAAAAAAAAAACTATATAGAAAATAATAAAGAAGCTCATAATAATATATTATTATTATTCATAGCGAACATACCAATTTATAAAATGCCTAGTTTGAGAAAAAACGAAATAAATTTTTATTAATAAAAATATTGGCAATCGGATTATTTATTGTTATTAATTAGGCGGGAATTCTTTCGAAAATATTAAATGAAATGTGATATTATTGTGCGCGGTTAAATTTAAAAACAAAACTTTATCTCATCTATAACTTAATACCACTTGGTCCATGCATAATAAATTAACGATGATAACATTTTGACCATAATCATTTATTTTACATATAGTTTTGTTTGAATGTCAAAATTTATTATTATTATAGTCTATTCCTGTCTTGATTATTTAGTTTTTTATTTTTTATTATTATTATTTTGTGAATAACTTTAGACAGTTTTGTTTTCTTTTAATATTGTGTAAATTATGTGTTTTGAGATTGTGTGGTTTTTATTTTTATTCAATGGACTTTTTGTTCTCATTTATATTTTATCGATATTGATATTCTGAGAATGGGTACCTTAATTAATTAATTAGAAAAATACATTTCTATTGTATCTACAAAAAAATAATATTTAATGTAAATGTAGCAACAAGTTGACAATGACAAACAAATTACTTTTTAATCCACTGGCCTGGTTTAATGTTGAATATAAGCTCTTTTTTTATTTGGTAGACCCAGGCTTTGTTTTTAGAGAAATCGTGTTTGCGTTTAGCAGTACTAAACATTTGCGTTGTTCAGACGATTCGGAACTATTTATAAACATCGAATTTTTCTTTAATAAGTTTTATTTTTTGCAATTGATGTTGATTTACGCGTCAAATTCCCTTAATTTCCATTGTTCTTATATGCCCTGCAGATTATGGAATAGTTCAAGGAAGTTATTAGAACGA
Organism: Catotricha subobsoleta; assembly: GCA_011634745.2. NCBI lineage: Eukaryota > Metazoa > Arthropoda > Insecta > Diptera > Cecidomyiidae > Catotricha > Catotricha subobsoleta. The sequence goes on from JAABKK020058435.1 coordinate 9,850, forward strand.
ATTTGGTTTTAATTGCAAAAGTAAAATATTTGGAATTATTGTAGTTGTAATAAATTCATCGCCACTAGAAAATTAGTGATCGCTAAAACTAGCGATGGTAGGCAAAGAATTAAGAAGATTACACCCACTATTAGTGGCTCTCTTACTTGTGAATTAGTGATCGCTAAAACGTGAATCGCTATCTATCAAAATAGAAAAAAAAACAGATTAATTCTATCTAAATATAGTTTTCGTGACATCCAACATAAACAACAGATACAATAATTTTAAGTGAACATATTTTCTAATTATAAATTTTATATGGCGCACATCCGCAAAAAGCGCGTGAAATGATATACATTTTCTTTTCTTTGTAATGTAATTTATATTTTTGTATACAAAACAGGCACAGGCGGTATTTCATTTAGTTCTAAGTACATCAACTGTTTTATCATATGCAATAAGTACCTAGTCCCATAAATATACGACCACGTTCTGTCGTTCCGTATCACAAACTAAACAAACAATAATAATCTTTGTTATATACAGACATGCCGCATCATCGAGTGTGTTTAACTTTAACGCAAATCAACATTTAACGTTCCGCATTTCCTGCGTGTTGAACTTATGGGATGTGACGATGATGACGAGATAAAATATAATATTAGTTTACATCTTCGTTAGAGGCTGACATAAAAGATAATGTCTTACAAAATGGTCGATTTAATTATGGTCACAAATGTCCTAATAAATTTATTTATTCATTTATGAATCTTAAAATTGCGTATGCAGAATGATACCGAAGCGAACCAATTCAGAAAATTAATAACAAGCACCATACATATATGTTATAATTTTTATTTTAAACCGCGGAAAATTATGTTTTTAAAACAATCTAACAAGTTTTTATATTAATTAATGTGGCCTGGGCTCTGTAAATGATTGTTTCATTATTTTTCCATTTCTTCCTTTCATTTTACTTTTAACTTTGCTTGTCGCACATAAATAATACTTGACTTGACTAAGAATTCCCTGAAATAAAAATAATGGTCGGCGGTAATGTACTTGTTATGAATTTAAATGAGTAAATCTTTTAAAATTGAAAATAATTTGCATTATGGGGGTAAATGGTGCTGGTAGAGTGGTAGAAGATATTTACATATATAATAATTTCATGGTCTTTTAAATAATTTATTGTCGCGTTTTTGGTATAAAAAAAAAATGCATTAAAAATTTAAATGTGCCGCGTTCAACATTAACAACACTATCTATCAAGCTTTATACAGAGCTGTTTACTCATGAATAGGTAATTGTATGCGTATGGTGGTTATCAGGTTACCTACCGACTATGGAAAGAAAAAAAAATGTGGTTTTAACTGTCGCAATATTAGCATATAGGCTATTATCAGTGAATATTATTACAAATTTATATTTCAAGATAAATATTTTACTATATACTTAGGCCATATTATCTAAATCGTTAAATTATTCTCCTTAATTTGATTGTACCAAATGACATTCACTACTAGGAATATTTAAAAAATAAAAATTCTAAATCTATGATCTTTAAGATTATTTTGTCATTAATTTATTCACTTTCTAACAGCAAATGTTTCTATTTTATAAGTTAAACTGATAATCTTTTTCACCTGTTAAGCAAATAACAATATTATACAAATATTGCGCATTTATTCCTTTTATGTACTTAAAACATTTGGCACCGCTTTTGTGTAATTTTAATTAAATTTGAAAAATGATGTTAAAACATTTCAATTTTAATTAATATTAATTGATTTTGACTAAAAATATGGGTCGTGTATAGCCTTTAAGATCTTCTCAGTTCTATTTTATTTGTATTTTCATTGTCCTTGTATATAAGAAATATAAAAATAAAATAGACCAAAACATCCATTGATTTACCCATTTTCTAACATAATCTATTTGTTACTTATATGTAGTTTAATTTTGTAGGTTTATTGTCTGAATTTGCGTTATAATGTAACAACATAAAAATAAATTATAAATTATATTATATTTTGGTACCAAAAATTGATACCATTTCTTGTGTCTATGTTTGCTTACATTATCGGGTTCTCCTTATATAATTGGTCTGCATAAATTCACAACATTTTGAAGTGTGTGCAAATAAACGAAGCCACTATGATAAATCGACCGTTTTATATATTCTCTGGTATTATTAAAACGTTGTTTCTAACATTTCATTTTTGATAGACCGTAAATCCATTTTTACGATGTCGACGTCAGTTTGTAATAAAATTGGCAGTCATTCAGATGGTATAATAGAAATTTATATGTGTTTGATAATATGCTGGTTTATATACGAATTCGAAATACGTATCTTCTAAACAAGCAATAAATTATTTTCTTCAATGCGCGATATTATTTGGCGAACTAAAAAAGAAAAAAAAAATTGAAAGGAAAAGTAAGAAATATTTACCAAAGCAATATAATAATTTGCTTTTGTTGCTCTATATATCCAGTTATTTTAATTTATTTTCTGAGCTACCACTTTTATTATGATTATTTTCGATTGAAATCAGTTGATAAAAATAATTTATTAAATTTTTTTTACTGAAAAATATTCTTTTCGATAAATAATTATGTGAAATATTTTTTAAAGAATATCGCTTTTCGAATTTCATTTAACGAATACAAATGCACCATTACTCGATTCGGTGGTTAAGCACTGTGTTCATGTTTGTAGAATAATAATGATTTCAAAAGGTTTAAAAAAGAAAAGAAAAATGCGGATTTAAATTAAATTGGTTCAACTAGAGAGAATATAATAACATAGAAATTTATAAAAATCAACAAAGAATTCATTGCATGTTGTTATCAATATATTTTTACGAAGGAAAATACGAGGTGAAACATTCTATCAGTAGGTGGGAAGATGAAATATTTTGATGGTTACTGAATAAGTATAAGACGCGCCGATAGATTTTCTAGTTTTTGCAATGAATTTGAAAATTTAACATTTTTGGAGCATTAACTAAATTATTAAATATTTATTCCCTTTTTATTTAATATTTCTGATAGAGAATTAATATTAATTAGAATATTTTAATATATGCTATTTTTTCTATTTTATTATTTGTATGGATGTCATATTTATTCAAATGTAGGTATATACATTTTAATTGCGGGACGATATATGTAAATTTCAATCGAATCGAATAGGCACCAATTCAAATATTAATAAATAAACATATTTGTATAATAAAATGAATAAGAATCATTTTGTGGCACCTTATATCTTAAATTCTAGACGTCTATAAAATTTCGAATAGAAAAAATTAAAGCAATATTAAATAAAACAGTCGTTATAGAATTGTAAATTACGGTATATATCAACCGTAAATTAACTATTCACGATTATTGCCTAAAAGTGTTTTTAATTAAAACTATTTTAAATATAAAAACGATTTTAATTCTACTGATATTCGAGTAAAAAACTACTTTTATTTATGAAACAACGGAATCTGAAATGAAATAAAAGCAGCTTTAAGTCTTATTCTTCTTTTCACCTTCATCCACTCCCTAGCCCTACACAGTTACTATACATTTAAT
>JAABKK020058435.1:15748-31774 GCA_011634745.2 Catotricha subobsoleta
TATATACAATTATACATATAATACATTTTAAAATGCTAAAACACCAAAGATCAAGTCACCGTAAATAATTATTATTGTGGTTGTGATTATGGAATGGGCAATCATTGAAAATAAATCTACTTTAGAAATTAATTGAATAAAAGTGATTTTGTTTATATAGAAATATAATATAATTAATATTATAAACTTATAAAAATATCTATCCGCAAGCATTGTACATACGAACTCTAAAATAAAATAATACAATGTTATCATATCATAAATGGACAGAAAAATTTCAGTTTCACAATAATTAATCATTATATCAATTTATCCCTTCTATTCGCACATTTATCATTTTATTTAATATATTTATACTGGAAATTATTAAAATGATTGATGACACATCCATTTGTTTTATTTTCGGTTCTCTGTTTTTTTTTTTTTTTCATTTTTTTTTCTCGTAATTGCTTTAGGGAAAAAATTAATGATAGCTTACGATGATTAATTAGTCTTTAAAAGATATTAGACATATTTTTAATGCGTACTTATATACGGTAGGCAGGTAACTGACTTATTTGAACTGAAGTTTAAGACATTAGTCGTTAGTAGGTTTGTTGTAGATTTATACCCACTTAATGTTATTAATAAAAATTGAAACGGAAAAGTCATATCGAAGCGCTTTGAATTATTTTAAATGGTTTCTTTCTATTAGAAGGTTAATTATCTACGATACGTAAAGCATTTAAATAGGATTAAGCTTACATAAAGATTTATAATCTGGATTTTCTTATAACTCTCGATTCAGAAACATTAAATTTGGTATAGATATATATATGCAGAAATGAAAATAGAAACGATATTTACAAACGAAATAAAAATCAATAAATTAATCTATTTATAATGCGTTCCAAGTAAGTTAATGTCGCTATGCTCAAAAAATCTAAGAAAATTATAAATATCCACAGTAAATAAATATAAAAAAATATATCATAAAATAGTTTAGATTGTTTTACTAAAATCATACATATATATTTTATGAGCATTAGTTATAACCACAGAAATGTCCAAAACGACAACTTAATATACCCAATGTAGAAATACTTATATAAATGCGATACTAATCCAGGAAAACCGATTAAACTCACCTAATATATTAAAATGTCACTTAAACTAAAATCTCGACAAAATAATTAACACGTTCTCAGTATAGTTATATTAACTGGGATCTACACAAATTGTATATTGCGGTGCGATGCATTCGGTAAGAATGCTTGAATATAAAACATATCACATTTTAAACAAAAATAAATAAAATCTCAGCCCGAAAAACAAAATGGAAAAAAGGATTAACAAAATAATATATGAGCTGGCATGTATTAAAATGTAATACATGTTAGTTAGCAACATATTATTATGTGTAAGCTATGGTAAAAACTGATTATACCTAATCATATATTTGTATGTATATGTACCACTCTGAGTTGTTTTAAAATAAATTTATGAAATTTATACGCAGACAAAAGAAATAAAATTTGTTAAATTATTCGCGAAAAGCGTGCTTTTTAAACTTAATGGCTATAATAACTCAAACATTTTATAAAATAATAATTGTATGTGTTTTTATAGCGTGTAGTTTATGGGATCATTATAGAGAGATAATACGAAATTATCTAGAATTTTAGTCGTCTCTGTTACATAGAAATCTAAATACATAAAAGCATTTTACAATTTGTTATAAAAAAATTAAAACCAACAATTTTTTAACATTAATTTTTTTTTTCTTTATTTTTTTTTCAGTTGGATGCAAAAAACAGTCCATTGGCTCTATTGGCCCAAACTTGCAGTGCAATTGGAGTTGATGCACCTAATCCAAAACTAGTAGCGAATATGGAAAAAAGTTCTAAGTCACAAAAATCTGAATCACGAGATAAATCATCACCAGGCAGTCATTCGTCTTTGTCAAATAGTTCTAGTGAATCACAACAAAAATCTAGTTTTAAACCATACGAATCATCGTTAAGAGACCGCACAGCTGCCACTCCAGAAGAAAGATCATCATCGTCAATAAATCGTATAAAAACACCAAAAACACAGCAGCAATCACAATCCCAACAAAATGGACGATGTGACTCAAACCAAAGTGCATCTTCTCCACGTGCATCGCCTGCTCATAGTATACGAAAAACACAATTAAATGTAGAAAAAAGTGCTAGTCCACAACGTGCCTCATCAAAAGATTCATCTAACGTATCAATTCACTCAGCTCAAGATAGTCCATTATATAGTTCATCAAAATTATCAGACACAACAAAAGAGTCATCAGTTAGTTATCCAAAAACATCTAGTATTCCGGTAACTAGCTCCTCAGCATTTTTCAATGGTTATAGTACGCCTGGAATCCCATATCCGATGGATTTAATGACAGCTAGTGCATTAATGTCACCGCATCATGCAATGCTAAAGGCTGCCTCAATGAGCCCATATTTAAATTACGCATCACGAATGAAAGTACCTACTAGTGGATCAGATGGCATGATGGCGTGTCGAGATCCATTTTGTACTGGTTGTACCATAAGTCCTCATTTAATGGGAAAATGCCCAGCTGGATGTACACAATGTGATCATCCAGGATCTAAGTCATCATATGCCCAGCAAATATCAGCTGCGCATGGCTCAGTTGCGGCTGCTTATGCACATGCTCAATTAGCTGCACTTGCAGCTGCCTCTCAACTACCTTATATTTGTAACTGGATAGCAGGTGATGCAGCGTATTGCGGTAAGAGATTTGGAACATCTGATGAATTGCTCCAACATCTAAGAACACATACATCTTCGATGCCTGAATCAATGCTTAATCCAGCTGCTGGACTACCACCAACACATCCACTTTTTCAAAGAACATATCCCACACCTCCATTGAGTCCATTATCATCTGCTCGCTACCATCCATACAACAAACCGTCATTATTGCCTCCATCACTACCTCCATCATTAGCTGGTTTGCCTTTACCACATCCTTCATTGGCCCAGTACTTTTCACCTTATTCCCTATATGGGCCTAGACTGGGCCAATCTCCTGGAATGCATCCATAGCATAAATATTAAATGCTTATCTGAAAGTACTTTTTTTTTTTAATTAAGCTCGTGATATAGTTAATTGTGTAACTGTTAACCTAAATTCAAATTTTTATTATAATATTATATCGTGTAATGAATTTCTTTGATGATGATTAATTAACATTTAAAAATTATAAATTAAAGCTACGGTGAAAAAAAATTAAAAACACCATTAATGTTTAAAGCTGGTTATCAATAATAAAAATAATTCGTATCTACACCGAATAAATTCTTCGTTTTATTTTAAAACTAATAAAATTGATTTGATCAACAATCAAATATTTATTACCAAATTACACACAAATATGCAATTATAAAATTTATGCTGAACGTGTTTATTTAAAAGAGGTGAATTATGTAATGTAATAATTATTTATTATAACAACAGATTATGAATATTATAAATAGCTTGTCTTTAGATATTTTTTTTTTAAACTGGTTGTTCATTAGAAAGTATAACTTTAATGTGTTATTTTTGATGTATAGACAAATATTAAAATTATTACGTATTTATTTACGATAAGTAATAATATGTTTTTATTATATTATTTCAAAATATTTTACTCATTGTATTAGTACCTAGTTTTTCCCAGCTATCCAATACAAAATTTCGAATTAAATATAATTATTTATTTTAGTTGGCAATCACAGATACAATAATTTATCACTCGTCATATTGACTGTGATCAAAATATTTTTAATATGACATCTTCCAAAATATTTAATTTAGTATTTCTGTTTTTTAATATTTAAATATTCAGTCAGTCTGTATTTGTCTAAAATTCAAAATAATTTATGAGGTTTCACCTGCTATTAATTTACGTGTACTGTCTACCATCAGGGATCGACCCGCTATTGATCTTTCTTAGCGGCGCTTACGCTGGAATTTTTTTTTGATAATTAAAAATTTTCTGCGTTGAAAATCGCGCTATTTATTAATAAAAAAAAAATTAAACTTAATTTATTTTTGAATTGATTTATTTGCTTTATTGAAGAAATAAATAAAATTTCGTCATTGGCCCAGTGGCAATTTAAAAATAAATTAAATCTTTAATTTTAATTTTAATTGTACCTACGTCCTACAAATGCACGTGACAAATACAGCAAACAAAAGAAAAACTAAATGTAAATAGTTGCGTATTTGAGCTGCGAGTGCATTAGAAATAAATATATATTATTCAATATTGTTATTTTTATTTTATAGCTTTTGTAATTGTACATTTATTTGTGACTGCGTAAAAATAAAAAAAAAAAATTCAGCGCAATAGTAAAACGCGCTATTTATTCAAAAGTTTCAGCAGAAGCAAAATTTTCCGCTGATCATCAGCGGTGCTATCAATCCCTATGGTGTCTACCGAAGTTATTATTATATTACTTATTAAAATAAACACACAGATATTGTAAATTCTAGTTTACCAATCCAAATAATCAATATCTTAGAATTAAATAAAATTAAAGTTATAAAATTCAGTACGATTCCATAAATTAGTGATTTTAATTTACAATTAAATTTAAAGTTAAAAAAACATAAATATTTAAGAATATATGACATTTTTAAAAAAAAAGTTATGGTGAGTATATATAACGGGCTTCAAATAAAAATATTGTAGTAAAATGTTTCTTGCTGTAAATTTTTTCAATTTGACTATAAAGTTGCTGGGCTATTTATGGAGCAAATTATGCGCGATAAAGTTATTCTCAATGACAATAAACTATTAAACTCTGAAACGTCTATATTCCATTATACGATGATAAACAACCTTATTAAAAGCAATTATATTTCTGTAAGAAATACGAATGTACAAAATTTTAACACAAGACTTAAAGATGATTTTGTCCCGCCTAAATTGCGAACAAATCTGAAAAGATACAATGTTTTTAGAATTGGTGCTAATTTGCTTAATCGTTTGAGTGATGATATAAGGTTTCAATCCGCCTTAGGCAAATTATAAAAAAAAAAGTATTTAAATATTATCATTCAAGTAATGCATAGTTTTATCAATTATTTGTTCATAATTTTTATCAATTACCTATTCTATGTTCTATGTCTTCTAATCATAATAATAAATTAGATTTTAAATAACTCCTTTAAATCTAACGTTAGTTTCTTGCTATTTTCTATTTTCTTCTTATTTTACGTATACTGTATTTTCTAAACTTTTGGTTCTAAAGTTGTGAAGGACTGTCTTATATATAAAAATTATTTAAAATGCAAATGTAAATAATTAGCGAAATAAATAAAAGAATGAAATGAATGATACACATACAACGATATGTGGAATGTATACTAAAGTCATGTGTCTATTATGCATTTTCACACTTCTCTCTACTTCTACACAAAGAAAAGAGCGTTCCGAAGAAATGGTCTTAGGGTATCTTCTAATGGAAATAATATACGATTTGTTTTTAATTTTTTGATATCGCCAACCAATTCCAACCAAATTTATTATTATTCCATTTAATTGAGTTTATATAAGTAGATTGAAATTTTATTTTACAAATCAGCATTAGCTTTACGAAAATATTTCGGAAATTCGTGTAAGTACTATTGTGATTATTCTGTTAAATATAAAATTTGAAAATGTTTGCTTGCGTATCGTTGGTATAATAATATACTAAATACCTAGTTAATTAATTTGATAACATAAATTTTCTTGAAAATTACAATCATTGTAAAAGATTCGATGCTTATATATAAACAGTTTATTTTTGCTTACGAAATTTAGCTTTAACAACAACTAATTGATAACTTTGATCATTAGAATATTATTCTTATCAATTTACCAAAAATCGGAAGTAACATTTGAAATATTCAATTGACTTTAATTAGCAACGATATAAATAACTATGCAATAATCATTAATATACAAAAATACTATTACCAGTTAAATATATTTTTCACAATGAATTTAGTTCGAACTTCCAACTACATACTTATATATTAATAAAAATCTATATTATTAAAATGTTAGCATCAATCATCAATTAATTCAATTTAATATCATAGTCAATCAAAAGTTGACAACTCAGTACACCCATCCCTGAAATTATTGGAAATAATATAATGTTGCAGCGTATTTGGAACAAACACAGAACAATATAACAAGAGAAAAATGTATATAAAATTTGTATCTATACAACATGTGTGTATCTCAAACCCCTGTTTCTACCTGTAAACAGTGATGTCAGTAGCCTGTCACTGGTAACAAGGGAAATGGCCTGTCAGTTGTCACAACAGTAGCGATGCCAATGCAAAACAGAACATAAAATAAAAAAAAAAAAAAATAGAGGAAAAAAATATGGGAATAATAAAAATGAACTCTAAACGATGATATGAAGTAGATGAGTGACAAGCGACACGTTTTGTTGATGTTGCCATATAATTCTCTTCTTTATTTTAAATTTTAAATATTTGTCTCCTATTTTCCTTTTTTTCTTATTTTTATATTTCTGATACGTAAGTAAACGAGTATCTATATACAAAATAGTACTCGTATAACAAACTTATAAGTTAACGAGGTTGAAGAAGATTGACTTTTTTAGAAATACATAAAATCAATATTATTTTTATCAATTTCATCGCATATAATTTTATCAATGTCGCTGTTCACTTCATATAGTTACGAGTTAAATGCTCAAATGAAATAACCAAACATTTTTCGAATAATTATTTGTGCAATCATCAATATTGTTTTAGTTTAAAAACAATGTTTGAAAAAGTAAAAATTTACATAACAATCCTGTTTACATTATGGTATTTAATGCAAATACACACGTTTTTCTCTTATTTTTATACCGATTTATTGATTAAATAACATTAAAAAGTAATAGCATGGATGCTGATGTTATTGAACGTCGTTAATAATTACCTACTCTGTATAAATATACGATTTTTTGTGTTTTTTTTTAAATTTTTTTTTTATTTGTTTGAATTGCATGTTTTGCATACTGTGCATATTACTGCATTATATGAATGTCATATATAGGTAGTTATGTTCAATGTCCCATTTGCTATGCTGTATCTGGTTCTGTTTGATATAAAAAAAAGTAGTTAAACAAAAAGTAAGTATAAATATAATCGTATTATAAATAATATTGTATAGCATTGGCTCATGGGTAATTAATTAAATATGTATTTCATTAGGTGTTTGTATTATCTCAAAGAAGTTGAAAAAACGTGAGTAACCATTTCCTTTTAAACACTCACGATTTCAATAAATCACTTGACTGATGACAGATGATAATGTCCAAATACGTTTAGAACCCACACCAAGACAATAGGAGATCGTGTAGGCCGCAGTTTGTTCAAACCCATTTATATTATAATATAATATCTATGCTGCATGTTTTGTTATACCACCACTTATGTATATATCATGATTTTATGAAGCAAATGCGTCCCGTTTATGCAAAATATAAATACCTACATAAAATATATATAGATACCTAGTATTGGCATGCGAAACCACAACTACAATATAAGCGTAGGTGCTCAATATGCTTAAAATTTTCGCGGCGACTTAAGAATAATATATATTTACGATAATAATCAGGAAGGCATTGTTTAAGCTGTTATTTATTAATGTGATTTTGATAAGAATTACAGCGGTCGAGTGCAGAAAAAAACATTTATATTGTTTCATTGACAATATCACCTATGGCTATTAACATGAAACGAATATGTTCATGTTTTTTCGGACTTGGCTGATTATTTATAGATTATGTGTTGCATGGTGTGTAGTGAGTGGTATTATTACAAACATTTTATATCGAATATCTATATATGCATAATTGCATGGTTCAAAACGTGTGCGCTTTATATATTTGATTATCCAGCAATTTTGTCGTAGGTACCTACACATTTTAACCAACAGAATTAACCGGCAACTGGACACAATTTATAGAGTTTCAAATTAATCGCGTGCAACTGTCAGATATTAAGTTTCTGTTTTTGTTGGTTGTCGTGTTTTATAGACGTGTAGGTATTCACTTTAACATATTATAGCTTCTTTTCCCGCTGGTATAATACGAAATGTTTATTACCAATATAAAATTGCGTCAATACAAAAAAAAATGCTCTTTCTGTATTTTCTCGATTCTATTTGGTTCACATTTATGTAATAACAACCTCTGAAAGTTAACTTAGCACATGTCAATAAGTAACGAATAAACATTTTTCCGAGAAATTTAATTATAAATTCTAGTCGTCGCACCTCGTTGACACTTGTGCGTGTTATTAGTACAACATTTTGTACTCTAAATAGTAAATTGTAATTCGGTGTGTAACGTGATAATATATTTATACCTAAATAATATTGAATTATAGTAGTTAGGTATCAGCTACTAACCAAATGAACTATAGGTACTTATTGTGGTATTTATTTGCATCTTTAAATTACTAGTACATAATTGGATTTCAGAAGAAAAAAATAACGTTTCAGAGATTTATATCTCTGAATTTTCTTATCTTGTAATCCTAAAATCTCAGAAAATATCATATGTAAGCTAAAGTGCCTCGAAATTAATAAATTTAAAAATATTTAAAATTTTAAATAAAAACGTCTTAATTTAATCTAAAATATTGTATAATTTAACGAACAAAATCCTGGCTTTATAATTTATTGTAAAATGGGAATTATTTAATCTACTAGTAAGAAATACCTTTTGTAAAATTTAAACAGGGTTGACAGAAAACCCAAGAAAATGCATGTGTTTGGAAATTTTGATATCATATTTTTTTTTATTTTAATGAGGTAATGAGTAAAACAACGAAATTAGAATGATAAAAATATTGAACCAGTATTCTATTAAAATACATACAGATTATTAAAGAATATTGTCGCAAACCTTTTTCTTTTCCTAAAATGATATTACTACTACCGTAAAACTTTTATTACTGAACGTTGATGCATTTTTTTCAACCACTTTATTTTGAAGTTAAATCTAAAAAATTTGAATCTTTCCTGTTGTTGCGAATTAATTATTTTAATTTTAATTATAAGCTTTTTCTGTCTCGATTCTAGATTTAAATTGATTTCTCGAGATTCCGAATTTATATTTTGTCATCATTATTGTTAATAACAACTTTTTTCACTTATTTCTTATTTTAAATTAAACGAAAAATACCATTGGTCAAGCGCAATTTAATTGTTAAAATAAAACAAAAAAAAGTCGTGATATTTTTTTGGAGAAAAATATTACCCAATCTTATTTTTTCAAATAACATTTTCTCACTTCAAAACCTTCAAAACTTTTCACTTTTCACTTCTCACTTAATTCTTGAAGATTTTGGATGGACTCCCTGAAGCTACCTACGCTAAACATTTTAATGAGTAAAATAAATAAACCAATAATTGTTCACATGTATTTTCAATTATAAACTACAAGCTACGTTGCGGTTAGAATTTGCCCATAATAATAATAATAATAATAATAATAAAACCATTTTAAATGTTTTCTATGTAAATGGATTTAAACCAACAAATGTATAACTTTCCACATTTAATACTTTAACATTCATTTTTTTTTGTCAATAAATAAATATTTCATTAATCATTATTATCACCTGCAGTATTTTTACTTTGCAATGTGGTTTGTGGTGTATTAAAATGGGAAAAAAATCAAAAAAAAAAAAAAAACGACTTACACAAATATTATTTGTTAACATTCACAATACGCGAATACTTACGCACCGAGCACCAGCAATATTTTAGATATATTGGGGGATTAAATTCAATGTGATGATGAATGGCATAATCTATATAAAAGTATAACTAAACTAATGATTAATGTTGCTAATAATCGAAGAAAGGAAATTGTTGCCATTATCAGGCCATGTTCATAATATGCAAATTTTCATAATCATAAATCATAATTTCTTCATTTATTTCTTTCTTTTTTTTTTTTTTGAATTTATGGCGTCTGCTGGCACGTTTACTTATAATTTTATTATAAAATTATTATTCAAGTTATTTCTATAAACCTTTTTACACTTACTTTCATACACGACACAATTTTATAAGTTTTATTAATAATTATTTAAATTTTATTTGGTTCCGCACAATACTTAATACATTTTTCTCCTGTTCGATAGAAGTAAAGTAATGTAATTATTTGGTATTAAAATTATAAAATTTGTATGCAAATTTATTCCCACATAAAAAGTAATTGGTTATTTATAATCAATTAGTGTTCATATTATTATTTAAAATATTAAAAACAGATCCGAATAATCTGATTTTATTGAATATTTAATTATGCCGCCAGATATCTTATTGGTTGGTTTTTAATCAATTTAAATATGTTATCATCGTTGAAGTATTAAAATCGTTCAAGCGACATCATCATTGAAGCGCAAAATCGCATAAGAGACATTTTTTTTCTTTGGAAAATCGGTTTTTAAACATTATCTAAATTTACGCTAAATGCCATATTTTTAGACAATTTAAAAAAAAAAATGTTTGTCTTTTACGTTTTACGAGGTTTTGTTCTTAAACGATGATGTCATTTGAGCGGCATTTAAATGCCGTTAAGTTTGATGGTTTAATTGAATAATCTGAGAATTTATTATTTATTCAATTTGATTCAAATATGCTCCTCTAATTATAATTAAACTATAGCAAAAATTTCCAAATTTTATTGTTCTGATATTCATTAAAATATTTATAATACAACAGAAAGCATATCAAATTATTTTAAAAGATATTTACGACCAATAATAATGCGATCAAACGAAATAATAATAATGCTAATAATAAAATATTATTCTTGTACGTCTTGCGTTTATCTGTTAACTAACATTTTCATTATAAATTATTATAGTCCATAATATAAATTTTCTAGAAAACGATAACATAATATTAATGTTTTTTAGTGCTCAAAATTACTCTTAAAGATTAATTTCGAACATTTATTATATAAAATATCCAGCCATTAATTCTACTTGTTAAAGATATTAGCATCTGTCCGCGTAGTCCTTAAGAGCTAATGTCTGGAATACATCATTTTGGTCCCACGGGTGCATTCTCCGTTGACTCTTGAGAGATGAATGTTTGCTTTTAGGGCTGACTAAAATATTATAGAATACAATCTTCCATCTTTTGTGAAATGTTGTATATAAACCTATTTAACACTATGTGTGTAAAGCTATTAAAGACTTAGGGTAGAGATAGTCATAAAATGAATTTGGTTTTGTTGTTATTATATCTATAAAACATCGTATATAGAAGAAGCACTATATTGGTATTATGTTAAATAATAATTCAGAAAATGAGTGTAATAAATAGAATAATATCTACCTAGTTTTTATGTTTGTATGAAATGAATAGATTATAATTTATATAATTTGTGTCTCAATATGATGGTTGTTTATTGCAGACAATATTTTTATTCTTATGCTAGCTATTAAACGTATTTTATACTCAATTCTTTTTTTTATTTATTTATTGTTTGTTTGTTTTTTCAGTATGGTTTTTTTTTTAAACTGCAAATTATTTAATATTCAACCTAAACGATTTAAATTATATATACAAGCAAACAGACCAGCCCTGCAACTGCCACACAATTTGCATTTATAAAAAATGATAGCTTTTTCGAGTACAATTGGGGGCAATTAGGCATGAAATATATCTCATCGTTTATCTTCAGGTGAAATTCTGCTTTTGAAATATCTGTTCATGTTCTGTTTATGGTTGATTTATATTTAGTTGAAGCAAAATGAAAATATACAAAAAAAAAGAAAAAAAGAAAAAAATAATAATAATAATATTAATAATATTAAGTTGTTTTGTACCTGGTGGCTACTTATTGTATGAATGCTATACAATTAATTACATTTTCAGTTATAAATTATGATTATCAATGAATATATAAGATACACAAAGTTTATTTGGAAGGTATTTAGGTAAAATTTAAAAAAAAATTTAAACGATTTTTGAATTTTAAAATTTTCAAATATATTATAATTTTATTGACTGTAAACTTGTCTGGCAGATGCAAATTTAAAAATATCTATAAATTTAAATTAAAAACTGAAATATTCCACCTACACAGAGGGTATTTAAATTAATTTCGTGCTACATTTATTTAATAGTTAAAGACAATATAAAACCTTTCAATTGTTACTTTTGTCACATATATTTCTTTCTTATTGCTGTAAACCTGTTGCCCTTAGTTGAATTACCCTGTATTAAAATATTGTGATATAAATTTGTGATATTATATCATAATTATTATAATTTTTGGTCAGAATTCACCTGCTGGACATTTTTTATTCGGAAAATGATATTTAAGAAACGATTTTATTAAATTCCGTAATTAAGAATTGAAAAATTTCTGCATCAATATTAAAAAAGAAAGTTATCATTTCAATTAGATGCATCCGTTTTGACATATATATTAATTAACTAATTATTATCAATTAGATACTCATTTAAATTAAATTACTGCCAATATTGCATATTTTAATTATTTTGCGATAAGTTTCATAAAAAATATAATAAATGGTAATTATTTCTAGTAGTTAAGTATTTCAAATTCATTTTATTTTCATTTGCTTATTTTATTTACATTTCTTACATCTTTTTTAATTTATATTTGTTGCAATCACTATAATTTCTATTTTAATTCTTAAAGCGAGTTTGAAGAATGCATCATGAAATATTTGCAAACCAAAGAAATATTTTAATTTCTTTTTTCTTTTTTTTTGTTAAAACACCTGATAATATTTTAAAAAAATCAAAAATTTATGGAAAAATCATGAAATTTAAAGTTTTGCTAGTAACCCGCCTATTTAACTAGATCGTAGGCAGGAAGCATTGTTCTTATAAAAGACCTACTTGTAGGAAATTTTATAATATAAATATAATTTTATTATCAAATTTTGTAGGGTTTTAATCTTGGTTTTATCGTCACGTCTGAATTCTTTTTTGGTATATTCATTTTTCTTTCAAAGAAAAATAGTCTTTAACGACAAATTTATTTACATATGATCTATTTTCCTTTCAATGAAAAATGGATATATCAGAAAACAATTTTTAGGTGATGATATATGTAAGTACGATTCTCGTTACATATTTTCTCTGGTTTTATTTTAAAACTAATGAAATCTTTTGATTTCTTTTTTTCAATTTATATTTAATTTTTATTAATTCCAGAAAACTCTTAAAATAAATAAACAATATTTTAAAGATTAAAATAACTAAAATGCTCCGACAATATAATCCTCACTAAGAAATAAATAAAAATATAAAAATAAAAAAAATAAAAAAATACAAAAAAAAAAAAAATATGAAAAATAAAACCACAGAAACTGTCACATAACTTTATGTTAACTAATTTAAATTTATTTTGACATTTCATGTACGTTTATTACATGACCCCACCAAGTATGATGACAGATGTCAGTCGTCAATATTTCTGTTGGCACATGAAATGACTGTATAATATTATAATACTTAGGAAATAATAGGAACATTTATATAAAATATATATTATTATAGAATATAATAAGGGTGTGTAACAGTTGACATAAATTAATAAGGGTAATAATGAAATAAATCACACAATTTAATAAGCATTTTAATGGTAGATTTTACTATTTTCTGTGGTTGCGGAATAGGGTAATGTTTTGTGTGTCGTTTATTATATACATATAATACTTATATAATATTATATTTTTATATTTATTTCTGCAATTACATATCTCTTATAGAGAATTCGTATATAATTCATCTAAAAACACTTTCCTATATGCCTATTGATGAATTAACATAATATATTTTGTAATTTTATGTATTACATAAGTCCAGATATCTCGAATATGAATTATTAATTTACCGCACAGTTTTTATCAAAAGCATACTAAATTAACACATCCATTTTTCACAGAACACATAAAAATGTGGGCACTTACAATAATTCATAATGAAATTTTATGAAAAGAACATAAACATTTTCCTGTTTATGGATTCTATTTTATTTTCTGTAAGAATAATATAATAGTAATGGTAATGAATGTTACCCATAAAATACATATAGAGAGATACCTAATTGTATAATTTATTAGGTACATATATAGTACTCTGGTTACATTCATCACTATTCAATATAGGTAACTAGACTATTGGTTCATTGTTCATATATGCACTTATAGAATTTCATAACAGATGAACCATTTCAACAAATTATTTACCCTCTTTAAAAACATTCATTATTAATTTTTATATAAATCATCAATTTAGGCATAGTTATAATTTGGAAAATAAAAAATAGAAAAAAACTATATGAAAGATTTTGTTGGTTTATTCAATGAGGTTATAAATCTGCTACAATATTTTGAAGGGATTATGAAAAATATTGTTCTATTTTTTTTTTTTTTTTCATTTTTGAAAGAAATATTTCTCTACGCTTTAACGAAAATAAATGGTTGCAATATGTTTTATTTTTTCAGATTTTCTACTTTCCTTATAATAAAAATAAATATTTACATTAAATATTAAGTGTATGTGTGTGTGTGTGTGTGTAATGTGTAATGTGTCGATGTCCTATAGATGCTTTGTTTAAGATATTTTTCATTTCTATTTTAGTAAAAGGTTACTTAAATTATTATCCCCAATCTATACAAAATTGCATATAATTGAAAAAATAAAAAAAAATAAAAATAGCATAAATATCTTTGTACATACTGCTAATAGAAATACATTTTAAATGAATGAAGCATATATATAAGTATGTATTTTGTACATTAAATGAATAAATAAATATACATTACGGAATATAAATTTTAGTTGAAAATACTTATGTCGCTTTGCAAATATAATAATTTTATTAACAAGAGTATTAAAATTTGGAATTTAATGTGAAGATTTAATATGATACATTATAATAGCTTCCACTGGCAAACGAAGATTATCATTATTTATGGGATGTGAGATGTAAAAGATGTACAACGGGCCCAAAGCGCGTTGAACACACACGCTCACACCCAACAATCCTACTAAAATGTTAAATTATGAGACGACTTAAATACCGACGACATGTGTGTAATAAATTACAAGTAAAATGAGTATCTTTTCTCTCTGCGATATATAAAATAACTAATTTGTTTACAAGCAAAATGTGATAGAGTTGAAAAGTCGTTATTTTCTTCATGCTATTTTATTTTATTTTTGTTGTTGGCTTTTTGTTTTTTGTTTATTTATTTTCTTTTTTTTTTTTTTTGTATAAATTTGTGTCTTCCTTTTAAATGTGTTGTTTGTATTTTGTGTGTTCACCAGATATTTGATAAATAATGTTCGTACGTGTAAAATATCTACTCTGACATACACTTATTTATATTTTTCATTTTAATTTCTTCTTAATCCTTGTGCTCCGTAGTATAAATGTATTTAAATAAATGAAAAGAAAAAATAAATGACTGTAATCTAATAATATACATAAATGTTAAGAACAGCATAGCACAAACACTCATTGAATAAGAAATACATTGCTAATTGCCACTATTTACATATAATATTATTTATTCTGATATGTATTTCTTTTTTCAATTCCAGCATTGAGTCGGGATATCTTTTACTGTACAATATCTATTTAATAGATGGGTTTGCACATGAACGAAAAAGCATATAATGTTACTTCTGTATACACTTCAATACGATTGAATAAACAGCTAGTTATTTTAAAATTTAACTTATTGTTTTTCTGTTTGCTAGTTTTCTTGTGATCACGACGCATTTATAGAAATGAAATTTGCATTAAATGTAAATGGTAGCTGTATGATTAAACCTGATATATACTCGTATAAAAGACAAATATTTTATATCTTGTAATAATAAGCTATGGCTTAGTAATAAGTTTCAACAAACTGAAACTATGACTATTTGTACAATCTTGTAACTGTATTCAAATAATTGGGAAAAAAAAGAAATA
>JAABKK020058446.1:10688-22999 GCA_011634745.2 Catotricha subobsoleta
ACACTCCGTAATGTTTGCCTAATATATTTCAATTCAGAACAATTTTCTGAAAAAAAAAAACATTCTATTTTCCAATCATTTATCTAGCTTTAGCTAAATGACTATCCATACCATTGGCTAATTTACCAATGACTATAAGATATTTTACAGAAATTATGCGGTTTTATCTTAATAATATGAATTTACTTCTATGTACCCAGCCAAACAATGGTGTGACTGTGCTATAACGATTCATGAAAACAGAGAAGAAGAAAAAACAAAGCTGCGAAGTTTTTCCATTGTAGAAAGAATACTATAATTACACATTAAACATTAATGTTCGGAAATATTGGCGCATATTCAGCATAGTATTCTCTCAAATATGTTAGGAATGTTCGCCAAATTTTCCGTATTGGAGGGAATATTCCAAACTATCCGAACTTTTTTGCGATTCAGAACCTTAGAGAACATTCCGTATAAGAGAAATTTCCAAACTATTCGAATGCGGAGATTAGGAGAATACGATGTTTGGTATTTTAATTGTCAGTAGTTAATTGTCAGTATATAAAACAAATTTCTTAAATATTAAATCAATTATCTTACCGGTGGGTCTCCCAATAAATAAATTGTTTAAAACACCAATTAGAAATGAATAACTATTTTCTTTATCTTTTTTTTTCTTTTCCAATAATTTTTATTTGCATATGAAGAAAGATGAAAAATAAAATCACCAAGACGGAGACAGGACAAGACACTTTTAATTTATTAATAATAAAAACTATAAAACTGTAAAAGTCTCGTATATTTTATTCATATTATTTATTAGGAAAAAAAATAAAGAAAAAAAAATAAAAATCACGATGAATTTGATGACCTTTTACATATAAAAAAGAAAAAAAAAAGACACAAAAATTATGGTATCTGTACCTAAAATTTAAATATTACGTGATATAATTTCAATCGAGTGGATTGTGTGTGTTAGCAGCCATAAAGAATTGTTTATTAAAATATTTTTGCTTTTTATATGATGGGTTTGAAAACATAGTCAGTCCCCAAAAATGAACAAGTTTTATTCCCTTGAAATATTTCTATTATAAAAATTCATGAAAAATTCCCGTGTGCTTGTAGTGTTGAGAACCACATTGGTCAGGTATTGGCTGCATAATGTGAAAAAGAAAAAAAAAAAAAAGATAAAATAAACTATGACATCTCATTAATCAATCTTTTTTAAAACAATGGGACACTGGCCATTTTTTATGTTTATCTTTTTCTCTCGTTTTTTTTCTTTCTATCTTCCTTTATTACTTCTTTTTATAAAGAGTATTAATATATGAACGATCAGAATAAAACGTTTACTCAGCAAATTTCGACAAACATGCATATAAAGATTTCTATTTAAAAGCAATCAAAGTTCATAATGAAAAAGTATTAGTGCAAGTGAGTAGCAACTTTATTTTCAATGAAATTAACTCAAATGAAATCGCGAATATCGACTTTATTTGCGCTAAAACAAAAATAAGGAATATGAAAACGTTACTTACATGTCTGGGATATTTAATATAGAAAAAGGGTTCAGTTGTTAGAAGTTGAATTCAAATGAAAATCAATACCCGGATAATTTTGGGTCAGATATTGTTTTAAATGAGTTAATTAATATTTTACCAAAATTCAATGTTCTAACGATAATTTCAATTTAACGTAGTGGCGTAACTAGGCTAATGCGAATAATGCGGGGCATTAGGGCGTCCAGGATTTAGGGCGTTTTTTCCGGGAAAGTGAAGACCTTTTTTTTTTTTAGCTCTCACAACTTCAGCTGAAAGTGAAGTCTTTTGCGATAAAGTGAAGACCTTTTTTTGGTCGGCGATTTTCTTTGTATTTTTAAAAACTTATATTAATAAGGGCGCCTCTTCAAAACTTGCATTAGGGCGCAATTTGCGAAGTTACGCCACTGATTTAACGTATAAAATTTTAGAAGTTTCAAGACCCATTAGTCGTGGTCATATATACACACGGGGGAGTGGAAGAAGGCGGTGGTACCACCTCCCTGAGATTTAAAAAAAATATTATCTTTTATCAATTTTGTCGAAAATAGTATCCTTTTTTATGTTTTTGAACAGAAAATAGTTTGTTTAGTTGCAGCTCAATGTACAAATACAATTTACTCAGCGATCAAATATTTAGATGTTGAAACACAATTGCTTGAAAAGTTTTAACTCATAGATTCACCGTATATATGAATTGGAATTATATGAAGTTTGGTACAAAGAATTTTTTTTCTCAATAATATTTTGTATTAAATATCTACTGGATTTATTTCATTCGATTAAAGTAAGTATTCATCCTTTCATTACAACAAAAGGAGTTAAGTGAAATGTATTTTTCAATTATTTAATCTTCGAGACAATTTATACCCAGACTTGGAATACGTTAAAAAGCTTTTTAATATGGTGCTGATTAAATAAACAAGCACAGGTCAACCAACAGTTATAACCATAACCATATTACTTAAACTATAACCACCTCATCTCAGGTATAATATTTTCTTCTTTTCTTTATCAAATGCTAATATAATATTTAACGTATATATATATATTTTACATATATTTAGGTTATTTGTGGCTGTTCATCATTCCTTCGTAAAACGATACAATTTTACTTTAATAGATATCTATGGACTGGACGGTATGCCTTACACAATACATATTATATAGCATATTATATTCTTGTTGTGTGTTTGGTCTTCTTAACTTGTTTATTGTACTTTTTTTCCGTTCGTGTTTTTTTATTTGTTTTTTTTTTTTTTTGGTTTTATTTGTAAGTGCCCTACATCAATGATCAAGACAGGTCTTAACGAGAAACTGTCCGCCCAAAGTATCAATTTTAATTATAATGTATTTTATAATAAGTTAAGAGATGATTTTAATTTAATATTATCGGTCATATAGTTATAATAAAATATATCTTGTTATAGAATTAACGCGATAGCTTACCTACCATTTAGTGCATATGGTATTGAGAGAATATATGAACTCTATATATATGCTATATATTTTTATAAATATCTATATTTACTTTTTACTTTTCGTTTTAATAAATATTATGTGTTTCTGTCTGTCATAACAATTTAAAAAATATTATTCTGATGATATATCAGTATTTAAAATTTTATTCCCAAGATGGATATTAGTGGTTTTTAATGCTCTTTTTATATGTATTTCATTGTTGATGCTGTGTGTATATATCAACGAGATATCGTAGGAAACATTAGCTATGAACGGAAATAGTTACGCTATAGCAATATATAGCATATCGTTGGCTAAACATGAAAAACTGTTAAGTCCATCTTTTGGTCGATATGGAGATATTGGTACCAATGTATTGGGGGCATAAGCTGCTGCGGTTCGTTAGCTAAAATGTATGCAACAAAGGCGGAAATATGATGCATAAACTTCTGCTAGGTCCAAATGAAAAGTCCGTGCATACATTTTTATTAACTTTTCTTTTAAATTAAAATTAATAAACATAATTGTTATATTTTCTTTTCATTTTGCTTAAAATTCATTATTACATCATTTTCGAAAAAAATCGAGTATGGTTTTGTGGAAATAATTCATTTAAGAAATTCTTTGACACATGTAATCGAGTAAATGTTGCTATAGTCTGTTCCATATAAATAGACCAACGGTTTTTTTTTTGAATTTGAATTCAGCAATGGTCATTGGTTGATATTTTCAGGGTTGACTTATTTCTCATGTCATATTTATTATTTAGGTTATGTCGATTATGCTTATAGACAACCATGCATAAAACCATTGGTCTCTTTATATGGAATAGACTATATAGTCTGCATTTTTCAGCTTGATATGCTAGGGTTCAATTGAATTAATTCATTTGAATAATATGCGAATTAATCAAAGATTTTTTTTATTTTGAATTTTTTCCATTAGAACAGTTTAAGAAATGTTTTTTTTTTTAATTTGTAACACTATAATTTTGTTACTTATTATGACAACATTTCATGCAAAAGTAATAGATCACGATCACGATCACTTTTACAAAGTTATAATTTATTACGAATTTATTACTATTTATAGTTACTAATAATGAAACTACATATTTTCTTTGAAGAGTAAAGTCATTATTAGCACTACTCTCCAGAGGAAATATAGTTCCATTATTATAATATAAATAGTAAAGAATACTTATATGTAATTAAATAAACTAATAATAAGTTCCCTGGAAAATTGTCTCCTATCACTATTCACTACTTCGACAGTGAATTATGTGAAATAAATTGGAATAGAATTTTAATTTCTGTTGTTGTATTTACTTCTATAGTTCCCTATATTTAAATCATTCAGTAATTATTTGAATTTTTCTGAACCCATTGTGGCCAAGGCAGAATTAATTATTTATTTGAAAGGCGTTAGTGGCGGAATTTATATTAATTGATTAATATTTAATTCAATTTCATTAGTTCTGCATGACAGGCATGCTAAATTGAAAAAATAAAGGCTGGCGAAAGTTACACCATGTGATCGTATTATTTTGCAAAGCTGAAAAAAAAAAGAATTTATTGCGTAATATGTATATGGATTTTGAAATGTATGCTCAAATCTGATTTATCACTGACCACAAAATTTATTAATACATTTTTATATTCGCTCCTGCCTTGTCTAAGTATACATAAAAAAGAAAAAAAAAACAATATCAATATCAATAACAATAACATAAGAAGGTAAAATGAAAAATAGCAGAAATAAAGCTGTTATTTATGAGGACCCAGAAATAATTATATAGATTACCACATGCTGAGATCCATAAAACAGTAGTTAATCACATAAAAGAAGTTAACTCTCTTAGATATTTAAAAATATCAATAATAATAGAAGTAGACACCTGATCTTTTTTTTATTGTTATTTGGTTTGATCTTTTTTTTCTGTTTGTAAGTTGGTCGAAGGTATAGCTAGATTTATTATACTGAAATAATATTTTACTTGTTTTATTTATGTTTATATTCGTCGTTAATTAACCCTTATCCATTGCCAAAAAAAAGTAACGAATCGTAAAAATTTAAACACTTTATTTTTTTCGCATATACATTAGAAAAAAGCATCTATGACCAACCGACATTTTTTTTCAAAGAATGATATCACTCCTTAAAACTTTTCCCCAACACCCACCCCTCTCCCCCCCAAAGACCACAAAAAAAGCAATTAGTGCCACGACAGTCAGATGAAAAAAATAAATAAATGTCATTCACCGAAAAATGGTGGCTTTCATTCATTTGCATAAATAAATAATTGTCACAACGTATCGCGGCTTATTTGCAAGAAACACTAGAGATATTCCAATTCAAAACCAGTAAGTAGGTCAAAATTGACCCACTACACAGGATTAGGGTTAAGAGCAATTATATATTTCTGTTGCACATAATTTAATAAATAAAAGTGTTAATAATTGATACCAGATCTATTCACATTACTCAGGAACTCAGCACACATTTATTGAATGCTGAGCAAGTTCATGAGCCTTTTTTTTGCCAAACAAATTCCCGCATTTTAAAATGTGTATCGTGCTGCCATTAATTACATATTCATCTCATAATGTAATAAAAGTGTATATAAATGCGGCTCAAACTTAAGTGACTCCATTTAGATAAGAGAAGTACAAGAAATTGCAATTTAGTCAATGATATATGACAGGCCATCGCTATTGAATTAAGTTGATATTAATATGTATGCATGCATATATACAAATTTAAGGAAGCAACACTATCAACATCAACCATAAACATTTTTTGCGCACATATTTTAACAAAAAAAAATATAAGATAACAAAATTAAATTACTAATGGTTATATTGGCGCATAGCAATTATATTCCATTGCGAATTTAATAATATATGGATGGATGACGATCGCGTTGGTTGCATGCGCTAAAACACTTTAATTTTTTTTCTGTATTTTGGAAGAAACCATATTTTATGCATACAAAAATGTGAACAGCAAAAAAAAATTTTGAATCTACAATTTTTAAATTAAATTCCGAGCATATTAAATTACATACAAAGAGAAGGAAGCGTTAAGGTAATCTAGGATTAAATACAATTAATTTATAGAAGTGTACTTATAGACAGATCTTATTTTCATATGAGTTTTTGTTATGGCATTTAAAGGCGTAAAATTACACAAACTCTGAATTAGCATTTAATTCTATTAACGAATTAAGAAGAAATAGATATGGTATATGTCCAATACTCCAATGGATATACTTATGCCAACGAAATAATTTCAAAATACAATATAAACTAATTGGTAAGAAGTTAAGTACTCTCTGTCAGCCTACAGAAAATATATAATATTTTTATTTATTTATTTTTTTATTATCTTGAATCATTATTTAAAATTACTTTGATATTATAATTATGTAATATCTGTCTAAGTTATAAAAAGAGAAGAGAAGAAAAAAAAACGTACATTCATAAAGGAATCGGTTATTAATTAATAAAAAAGATAAGATAAATATTATGGTGAACATTGAAATCTTGTTTGCTGATAAAAAAACAGTTTATTGAAGCTGCTTGCTTCTTCTGGTGTTGCCTGTCGTTTGTATAGGTAATTGACTTTTAAGTGTTTTACAAAAATGTTTTCTTTTACTGACTTGTTTATTATACTATTTATTATTATTCTTTTAATTTTGGAATCGTATTCGAATGTTTCTTTTTTTTTTTTAATTTATTTTCATATCGATTCCAAAATTTTATAGTATTTTTCAGTTAATTAAGTTTTATTAATTAAGTTATAGGAAGAAGAAAAAACCATTTGTTTCTTTACAGAGACTTAAAATTGGATACAATGGTTTTGTTTTTGTATTAAACCACAGAGATGAACGTAAATATACATTACATTCTTAAAATATAGAATTATCAAAACTAAACATAAAATCCATATCACCATCCTACAATATTAAATACTTCACAATGGTTAATTTGTTTGTACAATCACCTCTTTATTCTCCAACAGCTAGCCTATAAAATTAATGGTAAATTAGATAAAGAAGAGAAATGCACATCGAAATAAAATCATGAAATTTATATAAATATATTCTTGTGACTTAAAACAGGTGAGTTAAATGTAATGCAAACATGCAATTACAACCCAATAAGCATAATAATATAAAGAATAAATATAATTTTATTTTTATTTATTATATATATATATAGGGGAGACCGGGGCGAATCGACAAACCAATGTTTTTGGAGCGTCTGGAAAGCGCTAGAGTGAACCTTTTGTCAAGGTTAAGGTTTTATTAGAAAGAGAGATCCTTCAGCTACATAGCCCCGCCCCCCCACAATTATTTTATTGATCAAACCATTAAGAAGTTATAGGCAGATAAGTGAGTTCATTACAGGTTCGTCTATTTGGTACACAAATTCGTCGATAGCCGCGTCGGTATGCTTTTTCACATAAAATTTAATAATTTATAGATTTATAGCTCCATAGATAAGCTTTCGTTCAAAAATAAAACATTAAATTTATTCTGTTATTATCTATTCTATAAAACGAAAATACTAAGAATTTTTTTTTCACTTTAAGATGGTAAAAGGACATATGTAATTTTTAAATTATGAAGACAGTAATTGAATGTTCTAAAAGTTCGTTTGTGTTTCCACTGTGAATCTAGCATATTTTTTTCAAAACAATCCAATACACTTATCGCAAGATTTTTACGGTTCGTCGGTTCGCCTCGGTCTCCTCTACCAATTTTTTTTTGTTTTTTTTTTTTTATAGAATGTATTAAAGAAACGATATCAAAATATGTGCTGTGTTGCAAACTGCTATATGTACTCATCACCTTGAATTATATTATTTTGTGTGTGCGCGTATACCCACTTTGAATATTATGGCTGGATATAAAGGTATTCAAATTGGTAATATACGTTTATTTTATGAATATACCGTGCAGAAAAAGAATAAACATAAAAGAAACGAATAACAAAATATAAAATGTGGCGCCAAATATACAAAAATGGATTGTAAAATAAAATACCAGTAACATATATTTTATTCGAACATTTTTTGTTTTAAACATATATCTGCATTTATTTTTGTTTAATTACTTGAACAGTATGAAGAACATTTTGTGAATGTATTTATCTATTTGTCTCTGTGACTATAACATGTAACAAATGACAGAGAATATAATCATTAATTTAAACATTTCTATTATTTCCAAAAAATTTAGATATTAAAATTAATTTGAAAATAAAATGATAAATGATTTATTGATGTTTTTAATTCTTGTAATAAAATAAAGTTGAAACCGACATTCGATATCTGAAAATCTTGAAAATGATTGTATAAAGGAATGTTTCTACCAAGCAAATTATAATGAATATTAATGGAATAAATATAGAATATTCTTGAATTGATCGCATAAAATATTTTATAATTTTCATAAATAAAAAAAATATTTTAGATTCTTTATGATTTTTGCTCAAAAATCGTAATAGATAAATAATTGCTTCTGAGATAAGAGTTATGGATATGTTAAGTATAGTTAATGAAAATTCTTAAAATAAAAAATGTGTCGTTTGAAGCAGGAATGCGTACCCCTTTATTTTTTTGAGGGGTTCGGTTCTTATCAAATTAAACTAGAGGTTCGGTTCTGATGTTAAAAAAGTTGAAAAATGCAGAAGTTCTTGAGGTTGCGTTCAGTAAAATAGTCAAATAAAGTACAATTTGTTCGTCAAATCCCTAAAAAAGAGTAAAATAAAGTAAGATTTTACAGAAATGCATAATAGCGGCAAAATTTGAAAAGAGGTATGGTTCTGAAAAATTATAAGGAGGGTTCGGTTCCAGCGGTTTTAGCGGTTCCAGCGGTTCTTAAGGTTCGGTTCGGTTCGTTCCGTTTTCCTGCTTTCAAGCCTAATCATTGCATTGTAAATGTTCTGATAAGTAAACATTAAACATATCTCACTATATTGTCTTTCTTTTCTATTAAAACTGTTGACTACGGAATTATAAACCAGTGTAACATTTTAACCTCAGATTTTTACGCGGTCATCACGACGACCGGGTTTGTGTTCATTTGCGATCATGTCCATATTTACATCTCATTGAGAACAACTTTAGAAAGGCTTGAGTTCATCTCAATCTGTTTTCAATAGATATGTTCGCAACATGTCGCTAAATAAACATAAACACCGATCGCGATGATGATCATGCGGACATCACATACCCAAAATGTTTCACGGGAAATTTCTAACTTTGTCTTGGTATTATTCTACATAGATAAATGCCAGGATTCCAGGTTCCTGGACTCTCATATTATATTCAAACAAAAATACATAAATCGAAAATGGTAATATAAAAATTAATTAAAATATAATGCATTACATTTCTTTAATTTTTGCAATGAAAAGGCGCTTTAGTTTACAATTTAATATTAATGTTAAATTAAATTGTTCAAAGAAATATAATAAGATATGAAATTAAAATTGATAATAAAACACTTTTCAGACTTGAATCTGAAAAACATAAACTTTTATTAATTCATTTTATAATTATTTTTATTTTTATTTTTCATTTCTAATTATTCTAAATTCTTAATTGGCTCGTGTAGAATACTTTGAATTTGAATTTTTTTTGTTAAAGAATATTCGCATTTTAACTTCTTTTAAAAATCCTTACCAATAAATCATCATTATCATAAAAAGTATATTTAAGATAAATATTTAGTCACGCAATTCAATTCTTTCTCGTGAAATATGTTTCTGCTAAATATTAGAAAAGAAAAAGAGTAGCACACGAACTTGCAACATACGCATTTCATTTAATAGCAAATAAATTGTTTTTTTTTTTTCTATAATTAGCGTTTTTTTTTTTATTCGAATGAAGTGGCAATTCATATCTTCAATATTAAATTTACATTATTCAGTGAGTTAGTTGTCTAGCTGTAGTAATTTATGATAATATTTTATTACTTGATTATTTGCCTGAGTTATTTTAAATTAAAACATTGTAACATATTGAAGCCCTAGTGGAAATTATATATTGAATTGGCAAAAGTATGCCGGCATATTCACGGTATATTTTGAAATGAATAGATAAAATATACCATGATTTGCTGTGTTTTGGCCGATTTTGCTTTTTTTCATTAAAAAATGTCCGCTAGGGAGAGTAATTACACACCGCATGCATTCGATTGTAGTTATCGAGGGGTAGGAGGACACAGACTGAACCCTGACTATAACTTTTTTGGCATCTTTGAAACGAACAATAAAAAATTCTAAATGACTTCAAAATCTGTGACCCCTGAGTCGCTGACTCTGTTACTTCTAAGATATTTTTTGAAAAAAATATTAACAAATTTCTAATGATTCCAAGACTCTACCAAAAGATTCCAAATGACTCCATGACCTGTGGCCTGTGATTCCAAATAGTGTCCCTATCTCTCGGTATCATCAGGGTATATTTACTGGTAAATAATGTAATATATATAATTAAATAATTAATAAACAATGAAATTAATTATATTATATTTATCTTGAATGTGTATCGAAATTCGGTATATACTATCAACCATTTTCTATCATACAAATTATTTCAAATAATAAATCATTTTTAATTAATTATTATTTATTATAATATATCACCTGAATGCTCCCTAAAAATTATTTAAATTTCGCCATTTTATACAAAACATATTGTTGGTCATATTTTAAGATCACAAATTAAAAAAAAAATATAAATATATAATACGTAGTGAATTTATTAAAATTATATTACTAGACCAAGACCCATTACCACGACAATTTTATTGTAAATATGTAAAAGTCAAATTATAATTCTATTGCGCTTACACATTTCATAAAAAAAAAATGTAAGGTAGGTATACGCCCTTTCATAATATAATATTCATATAAATAACATGCGTGACACCTTTTATTTGGTGTCCGTTTTTCTTCCTCTTTTTTTTACATAATTAAAGTTAGATATTATTCTATTAGCATTCATTTTCATTATTTGTAAACCTTTCAAAAGTTTGTTTGTTTGTTTGTTTGTTTTCTTTTTTTTTTCATTTAATTTTTCTACAAATCATATTCAAAATACATCATCATAACCATTCATCACAATATAATTAATATGAACTGAACATTAAAAAAAAAAAAAAAACAACAAACTACTATCTATTGTTTATATGATCAGACAGACCCATTCCATTCCATTATGTATATACTTACATATAGTATATATATTTAACATTTTAAAATTCTTTACAATAATAATAAACCAGTTATTTAATTATAAAAACAATTATTCAATTCTGTTTGGTATCATCAATTAGTATTATACCATATTTTCGATTACTTAATTTATTCGGTTTTTTTCTTTCTTTCTATCACTAAGTTTTGAGTTAAATATAGAAAATATGTAAAATGTTTGAATGTATGTGTTTGTGTGTGTAGCAGTTTATTTTTTTTTTAATTATTGTTATGGTTCAGATTTTTTTTTTGCTAAATTAAACACATTTCACTTTTTCAAATGACACTCGATATTAATTTTTGGCCATGAACAAATGAGCATTGGTGGTGGTGGGTCGTGATAAATCATATAGCATGGCTTATTAATTAATTACTTTTTATTTAGAAATAAAATATTTGTATAAATTGATTATTTTATTTTGATAGACATTAATTTCAATTTATTATTAAAATTAATTATCTTATGTAAATTGTAGATACATTTTTTTATTACTTTTTTTGAATGAGTTTATATTTTTACCAATCGATCGAATATATAAAACTATTTTCAGT
This sequence comes from Catotricha subobsoleta, assembly GCA_011634745.2. Classification (NCBI taxonomy): domain Eukaryota; kingdom Metazoa; phylum Arthropoda; class Insecta; order Diptera; family Cecidomyiidae; genus Catotricha; species Catotricha subobsoleta. The sequence continues at coordinate 22,489 of JAABKK020058446.1, forward strand.
ATCATTTAATTTTTTTTTTTATGTTTTTATGCATTAATTTCGAGAAAAAATTAAAAATGATCGATTGAAATTAATTTTTATGTAAGTACATTAAAAATAATTCTTTAAGACATTCCGTGTGAAATTATGGAATCTGTATCATTTTCATTTTAAAAATGCGCTTAGTTTTTTTAATACAGCTATAGTAATGTTTGTAAAACCTTTCAAATGTTTGAATAACATGCCATCTTTTGAGCAATGGCTGAATATAATGCAAAAATTCACAATAATTCTGAAGTTTTTGAAAATCAATTTATATTATTTAGAATATGTATAAATGATTCATAACATTTTTTTACGTTGTAACAGCTAAGAAGCTAAAAAGCTTTCGTCATCAACATATATGCTCGAACTCGTATATGAAATAATAAACGGTATATAAAGAAATTTATTCTAATGCTTACTATATCAAAATTATCTCTGTAAGTTTGAGCTTTGAGGAATACACACCGATTTTCAGTTTCCAGCTTTC
>JAABKK020058456.1:0-35861 GCA_011634745.2 Catotricha subobsoleta
TAATACAGAGGACAACTTCCGCATACAGCCATCAATTCTGTTTCAAATAGATTGAAGTCATTACAAGAATTTAATAAGTTCTGGGACAACTTAAAAAAAATACCAGATAGCCAAACTGAATTATTGTAAAATTGCATTAAGCTTGGAAAAAAATTGTAATTGCCAATTGCCACTACAGCCGTACAAGCACAAGAGCAAGAGTCTAATGATGATTTTGTTAATAAATATGATGATGGTGAAATAAACCTCCAAGTTCGGAAAAGCGTAAATTCACGTCCCGATATAAATTCACAAAAGCTATGTAGAAAATTAATTTCATTAAAAAGTTTTCTTCCAGATGACAAATAATTTCCAAATGTGTGGGTTGCGTTAAAAAAATTATTATCAACGCCTATTATTGATGCTACAGCAGAAAGAAGTTTTTCTAAATTAAAATTAATAAAGAAATACCTGCGTTTTAGTCTATCCCCAGAAAAACAACAAATTTGGATATTTTGAAAATGAAATTGGACGAGCCATCAATTATGATCACATAATAAAGAAATTTGCAAATGCAAAATTGCATAAAATAAAAGTTTCATAATTAAATTCTTAATTTAAAAGTAGTTCCACACTGCACAGCCCCCACACAGGTTTAATTATATTCTTAATGTTAAATTATATGAATTTCAATGAATTGTTTTCGAATATAAAAAACAAATACTATGTTTGAATTTATATTTTATGACAAGTCTTAATAATAATAATTATGATTTCGTTTTCTGGTGAAGGCGAAAATTTTACGTTTGAGTACTTTAGGATTTTGTCTCAAACCGGCTCTGCTAACAACTAAGTATTTACAAATTTATTATATGTAACCGATTTAAACAATAAAATTAACGAATCAAAATCAAGTAAACGATAATAAAAAGAGGACCAAACAAAACCAAAATGAGGTCATTGATATAATCTAACTTTTATTTGAATCATTTTGAATTTATAAGCATTTGGAAAGAAGCATTAAATATTAAATTTAAATGACATTTAAAATATTTATTTTAAATTCAATACCAATAAGACAGGATGTTTTTTTAATACATATAGGTGTACATATGGTCAAGGCTCAGGGGCAGACTGGCTCAGGGAGATAGAGGGACAACTCCCCCGAGGCCCCACGTATATACAATTTTTTTTATTTTTTTTAACAATTTTTTTACAATATTTCTATTTATCCACTTATCCGAGGCCCACGGCATATTCATAATTTTTATAAATCCACCGTTAGGCGGAAAATCAAAATTGTCTTCAAAATTCCCCACCCCCACCCCTGAGATTTGACAAGAATTGTTTTTTGGAATCGATTTTCTGGTGGGACCTTTGTTTTTTATAGTTTTCAGCTATTGGATTTGGAAAAAATAGTATCTCTTTTTTCACTTTTCTAATACGATTTGCACGATTTGCATACAGCGTGGTATTTGAAGACCGAAGACCGTTTTTTTGAGTTTGAGACATAGTTTTGCAAGTTGGTGGAAGATTGAAGACCTTTTCTTTTTTTAGGTCTCACTTGAATTTTTGTTTATTTTTCATAAATTTACTTTATTCATATTTTTTTAGTTCATAAATAATAATAATAATAATATAGTATTTAATTTGAGGCTCCACTGACTAACTCCCCCGAGGCCATTAAGGTCCCAGTCCGCCACTGACAAGGCTCCGATCTGTCACGGCTCACGTCACGTTACACTCATAAGCATATTTTGGCCAATATTTTGAAGAAAAAAAAAACATAAAATCCTAATAATAATCTGATCGCACAATATGAAGATCCGAAAGGCCTACATTTTGTACATAAAAAGTTTTTTTTTTTGTATCTCTGATGGTTTCGGAGCTATATAAACGTTTTTAAAACCTCCAAACTATTTTATATTTTTAAATAAATCTTTAAAAAACAAGATTAATATTTGTGGGCGGCCATAAAACTCAAAACTTCGAAATTATCTAAAAAAAATTAATAAAATAAAGATATCACTTTCCTGCATCAATATTTATAGTTTGTTTTACGTAAATTGTGCTAAATTTTTATTTAAATATTGCAATTTCAATTCGTTGGAGAAATATTCGAACAGAAAACGATAGAATTTGTTATAAATTATTGATATTATTGATTACAATGGATTGATTTTGTGTGAATCAAGAAAAATAATAGTCAAGTAACGAAAAAAAAAGAAAAATTGAAAAATGTATTTTCTAATAATAATAATAATAATAATAATATCAGAAATATATATATAAAAAATAAATAAATAATAATTCCAGTACAATGCTTAATAAATATATATGTAATAATATTCGAAATGATTCAAATAACAGTTAAATTATTGAAAACGTGAGATAAGACAATAATTTTCTTATATTTTCTACAAAAAAACTATATTTTTTTCAAACCCTCCGGGGGGTAGGGGGGGTAGGTGATATGTGCATGTTAGGACCCGTCGAAAAAAAAATTAGAGGTGCCTAAAGCGCTCCAAAGTTTTGATGACATGAGTTTTGGAGTAAATCGCTATTCTTCAATACAACTTATTTTAGGGGCGATCGGAAGGGTTGGGTTTGTGTAATCGACACCCCCTTGACATAACGAACATTCCATCTGGAGACACACACTCTCTTGGACCAACCGTTGAGGAACAATATTTAGATTTCTATGGGAAAATGAGGTACATCAAATTAATATTTCACACAAGTCAAAAAGTTAAATATAACATAAAATTCGTATTTTCCCCATAGAAATCTAAATATTGTACCTCAACGGTTGGTCCAAGAGAGTGGGTGTCTTCAGATGAAATATTCGTTATGTCAAGGGGGTGTCGATTATGCAAACCCATCCCCTCCGATCGCCCCCTAAAATAAGTTGTATTGAAGAATAGTGATTTACTCCAAAGCTCATGTCATCAAAACTTTAAAGCGCTTTAGGGACCTCTAATTTTTTTTTTTTTTTAATCTTAAATTCTAGAATAAGTTTTTTAGTATAAATTCTAACAAAAAAAATGGGTAAGACCCAAAATCCAAGTGAACACAAATAAAAGGCTTTGTTGGACTAATTAGTTAATTTAGATTGTGTGCGATTTCTGTAAAATAATTTAAAAGAAATATCCACCTTTTTAAAACACCATAATCATAATGTAAATGTGATAATTTTACTTTGTTTGTCTATTGTTTTATTATATGCTATTTGTAAATACTTATTTGACGTGAAATGAGGAGAAGACACGGTTAACATACGAGTATAAAAATAATATTATAATCTTAGTTTATTTATTTTTTTTTCTTCTTTTTTATTAAAGTAAGTATGTGTAGCAGAATTAGTAGATATTTATTTGTTTGGTATATTTCTATTGAACCATATCATGCAAACAGTGATATACTATAAGACTTATAGCCCATGATGATATATGACACTGTCTATATACGATACACAGAGTTATGTTTATGCACAGAAGAGGGAATGCAGTGTTCATATATGCAAGCTATATATATCTATCTATCTATCTATAAATAAAAGTAATAAATCTATACACATTATTATATAATATATATATATATAGGATGCACGTCGACTCGGTATAGTCTCGTACCTTGGTACCAGAGAATATATTATAGTGTGTTGTTATGGTCAACCAACCAAATGATTCAGTGTGGCATTCCTCAAAAATGTCAACACATATTAGCGTACGCATCAAATGGTTCACTGACATAAATGCTGAAACGTTATAAGTACCGTCATCGTGTCGTTCGTTTCGTGTCCGTTTGTGCATAATTTTATTTACAATTTCAACCGAAAACGAAGTAAGTATAGATTCATAATAATTTTTGTTTTGTTTGTATGTTTGTTTGTGTTTTTTTTTGCTCTTTTCATATCTAGGCACATACCGCATATAAACATGACATCTATATCTAATATGTTTCTTGTTAGTATTTTTTCTTTGATTCATTTATTATTTAATTTCATTATATGTATCATATTATGGAATAATAATTTAATAACATGTAGGTAGTTTTTTTTTTTAAATAAAATTATGACAATATTTAAAATGATTTAACAGATAAACACATAATTATTATATTAAAATTAATACTGGACAAGGAGATATATGATTATTGATTGGTTTGATATATTGTCTTCAATAATATTTCGTACAAATTATGTATGTTTTAACATAAAGAAAAGCGCTTGAGCAATTTAGTTATTGGATGTAAAGTTTTGTGCTAATTAATTTCTGTTTTAAACTTTACTAATAAAAGCCATTAAAGTTATTTGCTTCGGGTACCCGTACCAGGAATGCACTTCTTATTTTTTTTTCAATTGCGTTGATTGTCAGATCTATCGTAGGTTAGTAGTTAATGTACTTATATGGATGTTCTGATGGCTAATAGAGTTGCACTGACGTTTGCAAAATTGTGGTATACGCCTTTACCTTATATCCAAATATTACATTTATATTACATTATATAATAAACGAGTTCATTAAGAGTTAAGGTCATATGTTTTTATTTAAAATAGATCTGAGTAGTGATACGAATTTAACTATTATATGCTATTTATAAGGTAACAGTGGAGTGAAAGTTGGATGTATGCAGGATATTTAGTACATGAATGAATGGTATCTGATATGAAGAGATGCTTAGAATGATAGCGAGAAATAATAGAAGTGGGCAATGGAGGAATATAATTAGTAATGAAGATGTTCGGGAAGTTTTAAAAGTAGATTATATTGATGAAGCAGCAGGAAAATGTGGTTTGGCCATTTTCATTATATTGGATCAGATTACCAAGGTAGAGGCCATTTCCAAAATACCACAAGAAAAATGTACAGAACGCTAGCCGACATTTGGAAAACTGATGAACAAAGATACTAGTTCATCTTTTTTATCTACAAAACCAAACTCGAGAATAGGGCGATTTTTTTTTCTCAAAATCTCAGACGGTGCTACTATGGCAGAAGTTATAGATGTTAGAAATAAAGGGACCTATAAGAAGATTTATAGATTTAGGTAAAGAATATTTAATTGATAGAAATTTAGACTTAGGTGATAGTTCTTAAATTAAGGAATGGACAGAAGAAGGGAAGAGAGTGGTTAGATGACCTTACGCTGAAAGGCATTGAATGGATGTTAAAGATTTTATGATGATGATTTCATCCTAGTACAACATGTGGGCTGTTTGGAAAATTGGTTTATGAAACCCTCTTCTACATTTACGTTTAGCGTCAGGTGAGATTCTGAAATGCATATGAAACCGTTTCGAGCGACCGTTCCTAGTCAAAACAGTTTTTATTTTTTAACCACCCTCTATTGTTGACGCTTATTATAGTTTATTTAGCTTACATATTATTAGATTATTTTCTAAAGTAGATAAAATAGAAGAAAATATACACGATATTCATATTCAACTACATTTGAATAGCTTATGGTGACATTTCTGCGTGTCTATTTGTCATATAATTATATTTCTAGATACAAAATCTATTAGACAAATGATTTTCTAGTCTTTAATTGATTTTACTACAACATAATTTTAACTAACAATAAAATATTATATATATATATATAGAAATATATGCAAGAAATCGACTTCCTATTAGATTTTTTTTTATCGAAATATTATTTACTGTAGCTATTTTTAAATTGTAAAAAATCATGAAATCAAATAACAATATAACTATATCTTACATTCTCGTAAACAAAAAGATTTTGTTGAAAAAAAGAAAAGAAAAAAAAACAAAAAAAAAAAAAAATCATAGGCCACCTCAGGTCTTAGGTCCATTTAAATCGGTTATCTACACACAAATCTGCTCTATTATGCAATATACGATTAGTTGAATATATTTCTTAACGGTGTGTTGTCCAAATGTGTGAACGGCTGCTGTCACAATTGCTTATTACAAATTTACAACAACAAAACAATCTACGGCACTACAAGCGTTTATTGTAGAAATATTTTTATTTACTTATTTATAAATTTATTTTATTTTATTTCTTTTTTTTCGTTTGTTTTTTTTTCTTCATTTTTTTGTTCAGACTTTAAGAGATTATTCAGAAAATTTACACATTACACCGAAATCAATAATAATAATGGTAGAAAATTTATTGAACGAATTTGTGAAGAGAAAAAAGAATTTACAAATAAAAAAAATAATAACAATAATAATAAATAATAATAACAATATAATAGAATAGAATGGAACGAAAGAAGAATAAGCCGAAAAACGTTTTCTATATTACATATAGCAACAATGCAACAGAGGACTCGAGTGGAGAAGCGAGTAGACAGAAAAATATAAAAATTACAAAAAACCCGAAGAAGACAAGACATATACCGACGAAAATTCAGAAAAGAATAAAAATCACAATTTTTTTATGGCAATTGAAAATTACAAATAAAAAATGTATTTAAAAAAAAAAAAAAACTAACAATAATAATGCTAAATAGAGCCCAAAGTTGAGAATATTGTAATTGATTTTGAGCGCCTGATGTTTTTTGTTTATTATTTTTTCATTTGTATCTCTGCTGCAAATGTGTTGATTGAGATTTTGTATTTAGTATATTTGTATTTTGTCGAGTTAATGATCTCTTAGAGCATCAAAATGTCAGATTATTTATTATCGTATCATTTGGTAATAAAAAGTTTAAATATCCAATTCATCTATCAGATGAATTAGCACTTATTGGATGAATCCATTATCACTGTGTAAATACCGTAGAGCGGCTACACTGGAACAGTGCGAATAAACTAGAAATGAAGCGATTTTACTTTTATTTAACATATTTATCTACCATGAATTTTGTTTATTCGTATATTTGACCTCGAGTTTAAAAAGTTATTATTGAGCGTCGCTGCAGTACGATGGCATAATTAAGTTATTTTTTTTTAAATTCTATATACACGTTAATTAGGAGAACATATGCTACTAATTGTATCTAGCCACGTAATACGAATATATATATTTGAAGCTGTAAATAGAAATGAATTAATCGATAATATAATGCCGTCATATTTATGATCTCGGAAATTTACACATAAAACAATATAATATTAAATATGTATGGATCTCTTTGTAAGCTAGATGTGGGTGGTATTGCCTACATCATCATGGCGGGTATTTATTCAATCTAAAAATAATTATATGAACATTTATTTGAACTAATAAATTATGCATTTATTATAATTTTAACAAATTATTTCCAAAAAAATATATTTTAAGAATTATAAACTTATATGTCATTAATTGCAATCGTTAAACTAGAATATCTCGTGATTGATTACTGAAAATTGTATTTATTCTGATTCTATGTGTTAGGTATAAGCCAGAGAGGCGAACCGAACCGAACCCCAAGAACCTCACTTTTTCCATTTTAGAACCGTACCTTCTTTTTTTTATTTTCAGAACCGAACCTTTAATTTTAAGAACCCAAAGAACCGAACCCTCATAAAAAAAAAAGATTTTGAGCAATTTATACTAAAAATTGGCGAGCTGAACCGAACCGAACCGAACCCCAAGAACCTCACTTTTTTCGCTTTTAGAACCGAACCCCAAGAACCGAACCCTATTTTTCACATTTCAAGAACCGAACCCTCAAAAATGGAAAAGGTTCGCCTCTCTGGTATAAGATCTTATATTAACAGTATTTGTTATACCGTAAAGTAAATATGTAATTCGTTATTAACAATTAATAGTTGCGTATAGTATACGCGTAGAGTGTAGTTTTATGAGTATTTTTCATTTAAAAATAAAATCATTTTGAATTTTAATCTTATATTACTACAAATAAGGATTAGGTCCAGTAGGTAGACCCCACAGCAGATAATTCTTGCTTAGATTGAATTTCTGGGATAAATTTTGGATAAAATATGCTTCTATTTTGGATCATATTTTGCAAAGGTATTTTCTTACAGCATATTACAACTAAATGGGAGCGATAACTATATATATAAGTATATAGTTTTTATGAATCCGTACGGTAGAGCATGTCGCATTTGAGTCATATGCAAAATATTATCAAAATAGAAGCATATTTTATCAAAAAGTTTTCACATAAATTCAATTCGAGCAAGAAGAATAACCTGTCCAAATTTCTGCTATTAGCAGTTTGGAATTTTTATTTTCAATTTTTTTTTATATTGATTGAAATTTCATGTATATTTTTTATTTTAATTAAAGTTGATTAAAGCTCTCACCAAATGTTTGGTGAAAAAAAAAAATGTGTTTTTGATTATTGGTCTCAGAGAAAAACGTTTGAGCGAAAGGTTGTATGAAATCAAAGGAAAAGAATGTATGGAAAAAGGCATATCTCTGCCAATATCTTCGAAAACTAAGAATAACTGATCAAATTCAAATAATTTACATATCCCTTTTTTACAAATTTTCGTTTTTGGAGTCAATCTACGAAAAAAAAAAATCAACTCATTATCATCAATCTGAAAAAAAATTGTTCTGAGGGATCTCAAGATGCTCAAAAAAAAAACTAAAGGTCGTGCAGGAATTTAGAATTGCATGGGTCGATCAGTTTATTTCTCATAAATTATCACAATTTATAATCGTAAGAAAAATAACATCAGACTTATTGACCTACAATTTAGAATTGTCTGCTTATTTTGATTATAATTAAATTAATCAGAAACTGATAATATATTTAGATCTATTTAGAAGAATAGAATGGAAATTTAATATTGTAAACATAGAGTCACATTTTCCGTATTCTACATATGTAGCAATTTAATTGTACGCACAACAACAACACCAACAACAACAATACCAATATTATATTAAAAATTATAAATAATTATTACAATTTTCTTCATATAAATTGGTAAATACAAATGTAAAATTGTTATTTAGGTTATTCGTATTGTTGTTAATAAATTATTCTCATCCATATAATAATGCCTGTATACCTTGTACAACCAACGATAACAATTGAAAAGGAGAAGAAAAAAATATATCTGTATATATATGCGAGTATTACATATATAGATGAAATATTTCTGGACATTTTAATATTATAATGGGAACAATAGATCCCAATTGAATTGATACATGCACAAATAATGTTTTGTACAAATTTTTTTTCCTCATTCGCTCAATTTAAAAGGTACAAAACCATCAATGTATATGGCTTTTAAATATATTTTGTAGTCGTTGTTCTTATAACAATGTTATAAATTTGTACCTAACTTAAAGTACCTACTACGACATGATAAATAAAACAACACACAAAAAAAAAAAGTGAAAAAAAAAAGAAATTCATGAAAAAAAAGAAAAAAACTATATTGTCGCACATGGCACAGATATCCTGCTGTGTACATAAAACTCTATTATTTATATTATTATATTGTGTGAATTAAGATGATGATGATGATGTTGTTTATTATGGCTACGGGGACCTCTATTTTCATGATAGCTCAATAGTAAAGTTTTTCGGTATTGTTGAATTGTAAATAATGACTCTTCGTTCTACTTAATCGTCAAGAAACTATTCAATATGATAAACCGCATTTATTGATAATGAACTCTTAAAATGTGTATAATTATAATTCGCACCAGTAGAAACACACTACCTTTAAATATCCAACAAAACTATAATATGTATTAGTAAATGTCATTATTTTTATGGCAGAAAGATTAATATTGTTTTTTTTTATTTCGAATAATTTTACAATTTGAAATTAGCATAAATTCATAGTGACTACTATTTAAGAGGATTGCTCACATTATTACAGTTATATTTGTTGAAGTTGGTCGGATGAATGAAAATGTTTAAAAAAAATTATTCTTATTTTCTTGATTGCTGAAATTTACAATAAATCCCTGCAAACATTTAAAGTCATCAGCAATATTTTGCTGCTGAAATGGTGAACATTCTGGAAATTATCTCAGCAACATATTTGAGATGTATTCAAGACATGCGATGCAAGACATTGCAGAGATACTGTTAAAACATCAATGTATTTACTATTTAGTGTTATTAATACCTTTCCTTTTCAATACCTCTCTATGTCCTATGTGATACTTGCTGCTGATATCTGTAAAATCTGATTTTACAATTTCCATGTATCCCCAATATGTCTCTACAATACCTCTAAGGTATAATCTATTCATTTTTTAATAAGAAAAACTTCTGATGAAAGTCTATCAGCTCTACTGAAATTTTTTTCGAAAACCATACCAAAAACATACTAACAAAAATAATGTCAACTTATTTTAGTATTGGATTTGGTCTAATTTTAGTATGGATTTAGTATGGATTTAGTATGGATTCAATATGGTTAAGAAGCCATACCCAATTCATACCCAACCCATACCCAATTCATACCCAATCAATACCCAATCCATACCCAAACCATACTAAAACAAGAAATCATAATCATTTTGCTTCATTTTTGAAAAAAATGGAAGCTTTGGAATCGTGATTTTCTTTTTTTTTTTTCTTTTTTGTCCTTTTTTATGAATATCTTGAAAACCGTTCCGACGATTTTCTTGAAATTTTAGTATGTTGTAGAGCTCGGCGTAAAACGCAAGTTTCCAATTTGCCGCAGTAGAAAAAACGCATGGTGATGCGTTATCATGCGTCAAAAAAAAATATGCTTTCAATCGACGTAACTTTTTGAGAAAAGAAATTATTTGTTAAAATAATAGATTTTGAAAAATAATACTAATATGTAATAACAATTTAAAAAGAAAATCACGATTTTTTAACATTTCTAACCATCACTACAAAAATGAAGTCCTGTACCAATTTATTGGCAGCTTGTTTAGTATGGTTTTTATGGTTTTACACTATTTTTGTTAGTATGGTTTGGTATGGTTTTTCAGTAGGGAGATCATGAGATAAACAAAAGAATAGGGAAAAAATATTTCTTTGATATGTATTAACAATATAGTGCTGAGATATGATGCGAATAAAAACGAAATATATCTAATGCTATTGCAAAATGTCTCTTGGACATTAAACGTTGGTATCTGCAAATATTTTTGCAAGATATATCCGAAACAATTTCCCTAAGCGAAATGTCTTAGTCACTTATCATTTTAACAATAGCTTAGCTATTTTCTAGGATATCTCTGTGATATAAAACGGTTAATTTTGATATCATTCAATATCTCCTAACATACTCAAGACAATACTTTCGTTATATCTTGTTTTTTTTTTTAATTTCCATAAGATAAACAAAATCCTATACTTAGTTTGCAATAATTATCAATAAATATGAAATATTTTGATGACGATACACAATTACAATAGAGTTAGGTAGATAATACTTACTTGTATCTGGTTGGAAATCTGCCGACATCTGGTATTGAACTCGTGCTGTTGACGGGTGAATATATAAAATAGAAAATGAAGAGAAAAAAAAATATGATCAGAATCATAAAGACATTTATAATTTACATCTAAATTCTTAAAAAACGAACTATTTAATAATAATTAGAATATCAAATTAGTTGGACATTAATTGGGCATTATGAATATTTCGGATAGGCCGCATATATGTTAGAGCCACGAATGTTTATTTGATGTAATTCCTTGATAATTAAAACAAATTATTAGAAAAATTTTCCGTTTATCTGATGTAAAATTTATGCAATAATCCCACTATTGAAGAAAATATCTTCAATGAAATATAAATTAAAGCGATTATTTAAATAGCACATGCGACTTACGGATATGGTATTATTCTCATTAAATTTAGTTAAAATATTACTGCTGGTAGTGTGTAAAAATGTAAGAGTTGATGTTTTTATGTGACATAAGTTTTTTTTTTTTTTTTATTGAAGTATTTTAAAAGTACAGTAAAATGAATGAACTCGTATAGATTGATGGCATCAGTGATCTAATTAATTCTCTGTTGATCTATCAATTGCCAGCTATTTATTTAGTTTTAGCAAATGGAAGATAAAAATCAAAATGTGTAAATGTGTTGTGTTTTGGTCCTCAACTAGATCTGAGCATTTAGTGGGGGATTATCAATAAACCAATTGGTTTTAATTTCGATCTCAAAGGATTGCCGAATCTACTAAATAATGCCAATAAATTATGACGAGGTTTTAGTTCTGTTTAATTGTCGTTCAACTTTAATTGACGCCATCAATTATTAGCCTATACTTTAATGTACTTTGCGTACATTTTACTTTAAAATTTTTTTTTTTTTTTTTGATTAAAATAAAATATTGGTTTTGTGACATTTTTTTCTCACAATAATGAAGTTGTGTACCAGCCGCAACTTGTTTACACTTAATTGCAACAGAAATGTATGGTAAAGTTGTAGCGATTAGAGCTGCGGGCTAAAAAATTGATATAATAATTAGACCAATTATCAATCAAAGTTATTTAGACCATTTTTTTTCTTTTAATCGAAAGGTTTATTTGCATGCACCTCAAATGAATCGAGTTTAATACAAGAGATCGTTAAAAAATGTGGATCGCTCTCGAGTTATAGTTAGAATTTTCGATACGTTTATTTATGTGTTCATATTTTAATTTTACATTTATGTAAGTGAATTCTATTTCTAATTCAATATCTGATCCGCCTTTAATTTATATTAATATTTTTTATAAACAATTTTAATTAGATTCGCGCAGAAAACATAGTTTTATTTGAAGAGAATTTCTGGGCAAACATTATCTTTTTTTTACATGCATGATAAGAAGGAATCATTTTTTTTACTTAAAAAGAAAAAAAACAAGATTAAATAAAAATAATATGATTAGTTTTAAGTTTTCTTTCTTCTGTCTCTCTGCTAAGGACAGACTGGTTTCCCGTGGTTTCCAGAAAAATGTATGTTCAATTTTATTATTATGTATTGGGCCGTCGTGCCAGCATTCAGTAGACGTGGGAGAGACGTACGCTGAACACATTAATATAATGATGAAAGACATAAATAAATAATTATAATTAAATATTAAAATTATAAATAATTACTTGCAAATTAAACACGCATTATCTTATTTACATTTTAGGTAATAATTAAAACAAAAAATCAAACGAAAAAAAGAAAAAAAACATTTTTCTTGTTTTTCTCTTTCCTTTTAAAAAATTTGTTTTTGTCAACACTGACAAACGATCGCAATCGAAATTATAGACGATCATTAAATCGTTATAGTTAATTGTTATTGATTTGACAAAAATATGCAGAGTATTCAAAAGAGTGATCTGCACCGAACACTCTGATTATATAATTTTATTACATATCAGAAATATTCTTTGTTAAATTATGTAAAAAGAAAAGAAAAAAAATACATTTGAAAACACCCGGTTAATGAAGAAATTTTACGCTGGTTCAATGAATTAATACCAAATTATATTATTTACAATTTCCTGTAATTTCTTTTATTTCTGAATTGCATTTTAAGAATTCAAATTCGTATTTACTTTGGAGACACTTCCTATAATATTTTATCCAGTTTTTATTCAGCCCAAAACCGTTGTAAAACATTTTTTAAACAAACAAAATGGGTGAAGGGCGATAACACCCAAATGCGAAACAATGTGTAATAACTTCTAAACGAAGAGTCCCATACAAAATTTACCCATGACAGACCCCCATTTATTTTCGGAGACGCATCCAACGGTACCCCAGTTCCCCTGCTAGGGCTCCCCTTTAACCCACCAATAGTATAAATTACCTCTTTGACAAAACTGTACACTAAAACTTTTTGTGAGGGTGTCGGAGGGGGTAAATAGGGATACCGTTTGATGCGTCTCCGAAACTAATTGGGGGTCCGTCATGGCTGAATTTTGTATGGGACCCTTCGTTTAGAAGTTATTACAAATTGTTTCGCATTTGGGTGTTATAGAACCTCGACAAAAATCTACCAAAATTATTTCATATGAGGAAATAAAATGTTTAAATAGAAAGTTTACTTCATTTTATTTCTATGAATGAATATAATATATAAATAACTGAGTTTTTTCTCTAAGACATTGCACATATATTTATTTATTTATTTATTTATTTATTTGTTTATATTTTTCTATAAAACCAACAGATCTGTATTTAATTCAATGCAGAAATTCTTTGTTTTAATATATTTGAAAATCTATTTTCTCATCGTCTCGCATATTATTATCATGTGATATATGCGCTACTATTGTTACACAACAAAATAGTTATTAGAAAAAGATCAAAGAAAGGAATTTGCAACGCATATTTCATTTTATTACTGTTGAAATCGAAAATATATAATTTTGATGCCCTACACTAAAAAGTTACAACAAAATTATAAAATACAATACATGCGATGCGATATTATAAATACAAAAATGTAAGATAAAATATTGGGCCACGTACACAAGTACACGTACAAGTGTGCGTTTATGGTTATTATGCCGCTTCACAGATATTCGATAATAAGAAGGGGTTTATAATTGTGCTTTGTGCCAAAAATATATATCGACAGGTTTATATTTTATTTTATATATAATTTTGTTCCTACTTAGAACTTTTAGGAAATCGATTTTTTTTTTTGCTTTTTTTTTATTTGCTTGAAGTCTAAACAAGAAAACGAAATATTTTTCTTCACTGTTAAAATTTGAAATATCAAATTACGTATAAAAGTTACTGAAGCATAGATAAGATTAATTTAAAACAAAAAGAAAAAACAAAAAATAAATAAATAAATAAAGAGAAAAAAAAAAATGAAAAAAAATTGTTTAACGAACGAATATTTAGTCATATCAAATGTTGAAAATATTTATTTCAATAAAAGCAGAAATCAAAACTGTTCATGATTTTTGTTTGATAAATGTAATTGATCTGTTTCGTTTATTATTTGGCTGTCGGTCAATTTAAAAAATTCAAAATGTTTTGCTTTATTTTAGATAATTTTATGTTCTTGTTTTGTAATTTATGCAGAAAAATAATAACGCGACCATTCGAATATATTTTCGTATAATACGATATTAAACGTTACATGTGTGCATATTATTTGTGTATATGCTTTGTTTTGTTGTAGATTTTATTTTAAATAGATACGCGCTTTTAAATCACGTGTGTCCGTCCGGCCAATGAGAAAGAAAGTGGTCTTTTATTAGAAAAACCCGATTTAAAGTAGTCAAATGTTACCGCTGTTTAATAAATACATAATTAAATTACAGCTTGACCATAAATTATATGCAAACCGATGTTAGCCGAAGTAGTTACAACAACAACATACTTTTAACAAACATAATTTACTTCGGCTGATTGCCCCGAGAATTTATGGTCGAGGTGGTAGCTCTTTTTTTTTATTATTATTTTGAACGGGTTATTCATTTAATTAAATCATTTAAAATAACAATGCGATTTTAAATTCATTTTCATTTTTCTTTAAATAAATGTCAATTTTCATCTGAAAATCGTAAAAACATTCATTCAATATAAGTTTGCGCTAATTGAATCTGGGTTGTAAGTGAAACAGAAACAGTGATTGATTATGTCGTCTTATCGCCAAACGAAAATAGATAAAAACAAATATCAAATTATTAAATCGCGAAATTAAAAAAAATTTAAAATAAATTCATAAATTACTATTTTATGATTTCATTTTTATGAATATAGTTTTTTCGCTTTGTCTAATATTAAGCGTTATATAATTTTAATAATCATATTTCTTAACAAATTGTCAGATTTATTTCTATTGTTGATTAATAAACGAATGAATAAATTAATATACTATGCCATGCCATATGCAGTGCCGTGTGTAGATCTTAGCACTATAGGCAAGATTACAGAATTAAAATATCCATAAAAAATGTGTTGACCAAAAAAAAAAAGCTGCCAATGGATTGGTACACTCTGCGTCACTCGACGTCATTTTAGTAAGAAAAAAGAATTCTGTGCAGCATGTATCCTTCAAATAACACGGCTTCTCGTGTGTTTGAAATCAAGCAATGAGAAAAAATAGACAATTAAAACAAAATCCGATCGGATCGAAAAAATATCGGAATGTCATTTCTAATCCTGAGATCCCGAAAAGAAAGCGGGCAATAGTTTTTCCCAATTTCATTTCATAGTAAAAAAAACAAATTTGCTAAAACATAATACTTGATTTTCTTCAAAATTCGGCCGAATTTCTTCAAATATCTATTTGATGATGATGATGATGATGACTGATTCATTTTGTTTAAATAGATAGATCTTTTATATTTATTTTATATTACATTTCTCAATGTAAACCTATATGTGATATTAAAATGTTTTCCCCTTTTTTTTTTTTGTTCTCTCTCTCTCTGTTGGCCAAATAGTTTCTTGAATTGTTATGTCCGGTCTCCGGTTTGTTCAAATATTACCATTGTTTTTCTAAACTCAAACAGATAATACCATTGAGTTCTTTCTGTATAAATCATGTTAATTGAATTGAAATCGAAAGTTTTTTTTGAACATTTTGAATATATCAAAATAGATACAAAAAAAAAGAAAGAAAAAACATAAATAATAATATTAATAATATGTAATATAGATGTTTCTATTTTTTTTTTTCCGAACAAAAGAATATGACATGAGATAAAGAAAGAAGTCTTCAAACTTTAATTCGTATTTTGTAGTTGTTTAGTCTTAATATAATATCTTTTATTTATTTATGTTTGCTTATACGTACATATTATCTACATTTTTATTGTCTTCTCATAACAATTTAAAAGTTTTTATTTGCTAGGTGTGAGATATAGGTCGAAAATATATTGACTTTTAATACGGCTACTTGAATAAAATGGTTAAAAGTAAGGGTTAGAAATTTTACATAAATTCTTGGTGTAGGTAGTGTATGTTTTACATGTTCCGCTTTTTATAGAAACTTTATTTGACATGATTATTGTTTTCGAATTTATGGTTTAGATCATCTGCAATGGGATTGCATATAAAGAAATTATTAATCAACATATAGATAGATATTGACATTCGTTGAGCATTTAGGAAGTTCTATAGCCCAGAGATCAGTCGGGTATCCGAAATACCGAAAATATAGTTTCGGGGCTGACCCGACCGATAATACCCGATCCGAAAGTTTCGGGTCGGGTCAGACCCGAAACTATATTTTCTGGTCGGATAGAGACCGAACCATTCGGTTACGGGTCATCCCATGAAGAATTTCGGATATTTCGGATACCCGACTGATCTCTGCTATAGCCTCTCCAACCGAGCTCAACCAGCTTTTAGTGTTATATAAAGGTCATTAAACCATATTCACCATTCCAGAAATGTATATGGCCTTACCTCGATTTATCTTTTTAACTATTTCTCTCTATGTACCAGACAAATTTATCCTCATCGTACTGATGAGTTGGTAAAATGTCTGTTTTTAAAGAAAATGTTTAAGTCATATTTTATTTTTTGGAACAGGGAAAATAACAACCAAATAATTATTGCATTAAATTTAAAAAATAGAATTTCGATATAATACAAAATATAAAAATGGAGTAATTTTGAGAAGTTTCTTTTTATTGTTCAACAACATGTTATCACTGTTTGATAAAATTATAATATTAAAAGTTTTCAATTTGTTCATCATTTGCTATTTAAAACTGGGTTGTATCAAATACTTTCCATATATCTGAGTAAAAATCTATCGCATAGAAGAAAAATACACCGTTGCAATTTTTTTAAAATTTAAAAACGAAAACGTCTTTAAAGTTTAATTAATTAGTGAGTTTTTTTTTCCTGACGAATCATATCGAACCGACGCATGTGAAATTATAAGTGAATCCATTGCAAATAAAACCAAATATAAATTCGATTGTTGCGAAATGTTTTAATTAATATAGAATTTTTCGTTTTTTTGTTAATAATCTTTTGTTTGATTTAAATTTATTGTGTTTGTTTACAATTGTTCACAATTTGATTAATTATTTATATTCGTCCTAAAGATGAATTCTTCTTGGTGGTAATCTCACTGAAGTTTAAGTTTTTAGAGCAAATAGTCGATAGCAATTAAAGGAAATTTATATTAGGCGGTTAGGATAAATGGCGTGAACGTAAGCGTAAACGTTGGCGTGAACGTAGAAGTGTCAAATTTCATGGAAAAAAAATCAAATTCGAGGAGAATAAGCGAAGTTTGACCATAACATTTTCGTAAATTACGTCAGTTATATTAAACGCAACATTATGGTCAATATTTCGATTATCTTTTATGTCGAATTTTGTTATGTTTTTGAAGTTTCTACGTTCACGCCAACGTCTACGCTTTACGTTCATGCCATTTGCCCTAACTACCCTATTGGATATTTCTTTATGCAATATCACAAAAATGGTTGAATGAAATACAATTAAATTTGTTTAATAGTAGATTATGTAAAATTTAGAATAGCATGTACTGTACGTCAATCACAATGATATTATCCTAATATGGATTGAATTGATTTTTCGTAAAATTTATTTGAAA
The DNA here is from genome assembly GCA_011634745.2 of Catotricha subobsoleta. Lineage (NCBI taxonomy): Eukaryota > Metazoa > Arthropoda > Insecta > Diptera > Cecidomyiidae > Catotricha > Catotricha subobsoleta. The sequence goes on from JAABKK020058456.1 coordinate 18,392, forward strand.
TTAAGATCAGTTTAACTTATTAATTAAATTGAATATTAAATAATAAGCATCGTCATGGCTAACAATCGTTCTTTTTACGGAAAAATGATTCAACCAATAGTTTATCAGATAGTTTCGATTAATCCAATGTCTAATAGCCTTTTAATTTAAATATATATTTTAGTGTTATATTATTGTGTATCTGTACAAGATATAATAAAAATGAATGATTACCAGCTATTTTAAAAAGCGTCATTTAAGGCGAGACTTTACAATTTGATTGAAATTATTATCCAATATAACATTTAGTATTTTATAATTTTCTTTACTAGAAATATAGGTAGAGGTATTTTGTTATTTTTAGATTAAATAAAAAATATTATTAGTGTTTTCTTGACGGAAAACTTTTGTGATGCTGGGGATGAATCTCTTATATCGCCAGATCGAACATACGACAAAATTTCGTCGAAAATTTGACAGTTTTGCATGCAAAAAGTATCGAACGTTCGACACAATTTTGTCGAATTTTCGATCTGGCGATTTAAGAGATTCATCCCCTGTTTCATGCAAAGCCATGACCAATGGAATTAGCATTACTCGTGAAATATTACTGAAATTGAAAAGAAATGTGACACTCGGACAAACTATAATAGCTTTATTAATATAAATCTTTTATTTTATAAATCGCATGATTTTCACATTATTTCAATGCTCGCATTTAGAGTTTTTTTTTGTTTCTTTCAAACGTTGCGGAAAACCCTCACCTTAATCATCATCCAAACAGAATTTTTATTATTATTTGAAACATTTACCTTTGTGCGGCATATCGTCCAATGTGACACGATCGATCATCGTTGTGCCTGGCCAGGGAGTTACAGTTGCTCCCATCATGGCCGTTGGTGTTGATTGTAATGCAAAAATTTTAATGAATTTTTATCTTCCTTATAGAATTTTATTTTTAAATAAGACGGTGCTCTGCACACACATGCAGAAAACACCTTAATTTAAATTTAAAAAAACAATTTTTTTATTTTAGCACTAATTATATTTTCTTAAACACAAACACAACACTTTAAAAATACTCAATTTTATAAAATATTTTTGATATTCTTTACTTTTATTAATAATAATTTCTGTATTTTATTATTATTTCTATTTATTTTTTTTGTAATACGTTTTATATTCGGTAAAATTAATTTTATTTATTTATTTATTTTTATTAGAATGTAAGTGAAACGTAAATGCATTAATTATGTTTAAATATGTGTAGTGTTGTGCGATATACATTTTATATGCATCTGAATTAATAGATTTAATTTTATAGATGTGTGCCGGATGTGTGCGTTGTCACTTTATCCTTTGATCCTTGGGTTTTAAAATTCTGATCATTTGCAATAAATTTTATAAGATAACAATTACATGCTGCCGTAACTGTAGATAAAAATATATTTATTTGATTTAGAAAATTTGCGAATCTGTACTCCTTTCTTCCTTTTTTTTTTGATTAATTTACTTCAATTTTTATCAAACGGTTTCCGTTAACCGTTCAGGAGCATGAAAACGCCGGCAAAAATCTTTGCTGTTTTATAGACCGGGTTTATTTATTTATTTATACATATTTATTCTTATCAAATTAATCTTCTTCTTCTTCTTATTATTATTATTTATTGCCAAACGTTGCGTTTTCATTGAATTAACAATGGAAGAATTTAAGATAGAAAAACAACAGAGAAAATACAACTAATAATTATAATAAAAACAATTATTTCGGTTTAATTCTCGCAAGTCGCAACTCAGGGGATGAATCTCTTATATCGCCAGATCGAACATTCGACAAAATTTTGTCGAAGATTTGTCAGTTTTGCATGGCGATATACATGCCATCTCCAATACCCGAGTAGATTACCGGGGTAAACGATAAGTAATTTACTTTCTGAGTTTCCATTACCCTGGTAGATTACGGTGGTATTTTCTCTGGTAAACATTTTTAATAGCGGTAAAAATATCAAAAGTTGTAATAATATAATAATTTTAGTTTTATTGAAGTCTTATTACTTAAATACCATGTAGGTAAGTAATTTCTACATTACGCACATATTAATCAAATTTTTATTTAACAATTTATTTGTTTATGTTATTAATAACTCATTTAATGCTCATATTTATTTTTTGACTTATTTACCCTTGTCCGTTGAAACGCACGCCGGTAAAGTAATTTACTTATCGTTTAAAAATTTATGGTTTACCGTCGAATTTACCCGGGTAATGGAGATGGCATGATAAGAGATTCATCCCCAGTTTCGCCAAGCAAAATATTTAGCGTTTGAACATTTTATATTTGTGCCCTTCACCTTCAAATGGCATGAATAGAAAATGTTAAGTGCCTAAATTTAGCATGGCATTAGCTAATTTTTAAGCGGTTAATACCATCAAAATGATTGTTGCAATTGAACTTGGTGTTGTCCATATTTATCCAACATTACATTTTCTACTAGATTTAGTATCTACCCTCCATTTATATATCAACCATTCTATTCATATTTCCATATAAAGAAATCCATCTTCAAGGTTTTATTGATAAAAACACTTTTGAAGTATATTAAATGTTATATCCAATAATATTTTTAAATAGAATTCTGAAGGACATGATGAGCTTCATTTGATTGAAAAGAAATCGGTTGTAAACAATTGCAACAATAAATCTTGTGAATGTGAACGTGATTTTGCACTCATGCTTGTTCAGTTCATTAAATAAAAAAGAAAAGCTAGCTGATTTTAGGTTTTTAAAAAAATTAATGCGAGCGTATAGTGATCTTTTTTATAGGATGGACAATGGACATACTTGTGCGGTGTTTTCATAATAGTAAAAACATCAAAATTAATTTACGTTTTCATTATTCTTATGTTTATAAGTCATTAATGAAAAATATTAAGTGAATTCACAAGCTGAAGCAAATGTAGCAAAAAGTGATTATCTTGAAAACTGTTTGTATAAAATTATTCATAATCAAAATAATACGTTAATTGTCCGACCACTAAAGCTTTTACTGGAGGTGAAGTGGATTTGAAATAACTTTTCAAACACATCATGTTTTATTATACAACAGAAGCAGATGATAAAATGTAATTAATTATAGATTTATTGTAATGTTTCTATGGTAAATTAAAAGACGCTTGCTATGTTATTAGGCCAGTGAATTAAATCGTTTAAAAAGTTTGCGCGTACGGTTTAAAAGTTCCTTATATTGTGCCTTTATTCAGAGCTGGCATATATTCGATGTCTTTTTCGTTTTTGACAAAAAAGACGTCATTTTTGTGTTTAACATGTCGTCTTTTATGTCATTTTGTCTTTTTGTCCAAAACTCCAAAATAATATAGAAAAAATGAAGATGAGATCAATGAGAAAAACTGAAGAAGGGCCAGTGCTGTAGCCAGCTTTGCTTTGCAGGACGGGCTTTAGCCAAAATAACTCTCGAATTCAACCAATAAACCGCGAAAAAAAACCGCACTGTATGCAAATCGAATGAGAGAGATGAGATGGTATAAAAGACAAAAAGACATGTGAAAAAGACAATTAAAAAAAACATGCCATGCCGCCCAGCTCTGCATTATTTTGTAAGTCGCAGTTGCAACTTGTAAAACATTTCTACAAATTCTTATTCATTCCCGATCATAAGCTTTAAGCTTGAAAATTTATTTTCTTAAAACGTATGAAATGTTTAAAGAAAATTTAATTGATAAACAATTAGAGTTAGATAATAGAGTTGTTCAGTTGACAATGGAATAGGTCAGGCACGATAGTCAGAGAAACTTGCGCTGAAAGTTATTAAAAGGTCATTAAAGTTCAGAATATCAATTTCAATAATAAATTATATCATAATCATATAAAAGAAAATTGGTTGAAATTGTTTTTATAAACTTTAGTTAAAATGTAAGGTAGGATATTATTTTCGGAAAAAGAAAACAAACAACAGAAATAGATCGCGTTGACATTTTTTTTTATACTCAAATCATATACAAACAAAAAAAGGAAATAAATCTCGAAAAAAGTCGCGTTGTCCGTTTAACGACTTTCGGGAAAACTGAAAAAAGATACTATTTCTCCAAAGTACGAGCGTGATATGTAATATTCGCCATTAACTTCGTTACATGAATGATTTGACCATCAATCATATCATCATATAGTTACTGTTGTTGTTGTTTTCTTAATATAATTTCAAAGATTTTTTCTTTTTATATTATTACAATATTTATTTTATACACATTTCACTGTGCTCAACTCATCTTCATTCTTATGAGATATGAAAGGTTGCGAAATATATACACCAATTGAGATATGTGCTCTTGCATTCATTCTGCTCAAACTGTTCAACTAGAGGAATAAAAATATAATGTTATATGCTATCGACAGATCAGCGAGGTACCCTAGTTTAACGAAAGTGATCTATGCTCTAAGTTGAAAAATATGCCCCGTAAATAAATTTAAATTAGATGATAGAAAATATGGTGATGGCCAGAGAGTTATAATAGATCTCTACCATAGACAGTTTCTATACTGAATTTTGAAGCCAATGGCAATCATTATGTGATAAAATAGTAAACTAAAATTCATCCCTATTATGCGTTTGCCCGCTAACAAATTGAATTGAAACTTTTTACGGATCCATTAAGTTAATAAGGCTCTATATGTAACGAAAATAATTATTATGCTCTCAAACAAAATTTGCTATATTCTGCTAGTTTTCTATAAATTCCATTGATTCAAACACATATCTATATTAATTAATAATTTGCTTCAAATTGAATAATAAATTTTTAACAGTGGGATTCCGTAGAAATTCAGATATAACATAGAAATTTTTTTTTTTGTTTTTTTTTGTTTTAGGAATTTACGGAGCTTTAAAGATTTTCCAGCCGGATCTTATCTATCTTAAGGTTACGTAAATGATCATTACTCATTTTTCCCTGTCCGAAAAATATCGATTTACCTCGTTTTTTTCATTTCGAAATTGAGCTAAGCATTTTCTTTAAAAGCATACACATTTCACTAACACCTGAATAAGATGCCGATAAAATTGTCTGTTGAGTGTTGATAGAGCAAATGTTTATGTTTTTAAAGAAAAATGTTTAAGTCAATACTCAAAAAAATCGTAGTGCCCGATCAACCACTCGATATCAACCTTGAACGAATGGTACGGACCTTAACGAAATCTTTAAAGATCTTTATAGATTTCGTTAAGATCCGTACCGTTCGTTAAAGGTCAATATCGAGTGGTTGATCGGGTAAGGCCATCGTTTTTGGGATGAAGAAGTCGGATGTAACGGTCTTTGTGTAACCCTTAGATAGCTGAGTTCAATTGCAATAGAATTTAAAGCGTTGTAAATGCTTAAATGTGAATATATATCGATTATATCGATATATAGATTTTTACGGAATTCCCATTGAAGTAAAAGAGATAATATTTGTGTAGCGGGGATTTGCTATAATTTATATGCCATCAATGAGATGTTCCTTGTAAAATACAATTAATAATTGAAGTGTGTATAAAATATGCTACATCTACATTTAAGCATATAATTTAATAAATGAAATAAAAAATGAACAGCGCGAATAACTGATATTGATTCAAATATTGGATCCGTAAGTTTTCTTAAAAGTATCGATGGGCTAAACCAATTTCTTGCCGACGGTGCAAACAGTGTGTGATACATTAATTTCTAAAAAACAAATATTTGCCTGATGTTTTAATATAATTGTTGATTTGAAGAAATCAAAATCGGAAAAGCTGAGTACATAATCCAAATTTCCATTTGTATGAATTTTAAAAAAAAAATAATTATTTAAATATTTCAATAACTTTTACGCACAAACATAATCACGAATTTTTTTTTTTTTTTTTTAAAAAGTGCACTTTGATTATACTTTAAAAAAAAAATAGAATAAAATTTTAATTTTTGATTAAATTGCACTTTTTTTTGACATGTCGTCGTGGTATTTATAAATTTTCTTTATTATATTTAAAAAAAAAATTCTCACTTGTTGACTATGTTTTATACGAGTTTTAATCCAAAAGCTGGTTGTAATAATTTCACATTTATTAAAAACACAAATTCAAATTGACGAAACATAACAATAATTATATTTATTCTATTACTGATACTGATAGGCGAATAGATCGCGCACCGTCATTGTTTATTATACAACGCGTACATTCTGTCTTAAATCTTGATTATTACTAAAAGATGGAATGAAAACGATTTCTTATATTGAATAAAACATTTACTCAAAAAACACAATAATTTATTAAGTATAAATGAAAAAATAAACAAAAACATACAATAAAATGGTAAATATGAAACGTTGCCTTATCGAATGGAAAGGTAACGTAAAGAAGCGACACGAATCGATTTTGGATGTGTTATGTTATGGTAATATTTACGATAAAGAAAAAATCCAACGAATAACGAAACACGTTTACTATATGTACCTAAATGTTAGTCTGATTGAATTTAAAAGGAAACGAACACACACAATACAAACACAACCGTCAACACACATTTGTTCGGCAAGCAAATACAATTACAACAAAACTAACAACAACAACAAAAAAAAGCCCGATGCGATGTTAACAACATCACCACATAATATGTTTGTTTCATGTTATTATCAGCGCATTTTATATTTTAATAATATATATATCGCGCACACAGCCACTTCAGTTTGGAATTATCGCTGGTGATACACACCATATATAATGAAATATTATCCTGGATATTACGGCTACGATGATGATGACGACGATGATGGTTTAATATTTTATATAGGTAAATAACGAACTAAATGGATATGCGATTAAAGTCGAAAACTAACTAAAATAATTCGATTTTGGCGGCTTCAGTCGTATATTTAGCGGTATATTCCTTTATCCAACACATTTTGCAGGCAGATTTAGTATTGAAACAAATTTAATTAATATTAATTAGCGGAGTAAAATGCCCGAGCAAGCTGCGCACGTTCAATTGAGTAAATTGATTTGAATAAATTCAACTCGTACTGGTTGACGGTATTAATTTCTATTCAACCCATTACCATATTAAACCATTCGCAATATTGATATATACTAAAATAGCGTTCAACTCACTTCACATAATGTTTAAATAAAATTTAAAATAACACAAAATAAATTGCCGACTAAGTGGAATATATATATATATATTAATTGATAATCCTTAAAGTGAAACATAAAATACACAACAATCGAAATATTTTTGAATAAAATACTGAATGAACCGTTTGAACATGAATGACTCAAAAAGGAAAAAAGAGAAAGTATCAAATAAATAAAACGACATAAATAGAAAGAGTGAGAATTACGAAAAGAAAATGTAAGCATGTTTATAGAGTTGATTCTATTCATTCATTTCATTTGTGTGGATCATCATACAACGTAGCGGTAAACATACTAAGATAGAGAAATGCACTTTTTACGGAGGCGCTACGAGAACGCAATGCGTTCTATATAAATTTTGTGGAAAATTTAAAGTTTGCAAATGCATACACAAAATATTTGTGAAACGAAAATGGAAAAATCAAAATAAAAGAAATGAATATAGGCGTTTAGTGCATGACGGGTATCATCCCATTTTCAAATATAATTGAATATCACCTCTCTGTTGTTCATATGAAATCTATACGATATTGAGAATGAGATAAACATATGAACACATCAAAAAGAAGAAGGGCGTCGGCTATGACAAATATCATATTTTACTATTTAATATTTACCATTTCTTTTTCTTTTTTTTGATTCTATCGTCGGTTATAACCTCGTGCTACGTGTATTTTACCCCTCATACCAAATATATTAAGTGAAAGGTGGAGTTATATCATTAGCCAATAGGTGTTTGTTTGTGGTATACGTGTTAGATTATATTATATTAAGTAGGTGTGTACACTGTACATACGCTATATTATGATTTTTCGTTCATTGAATGCGTGTGTGCTTAATATATGCAGCAACTGAATAATAAATTTATTATATGTATCCATCTATTCGCTCCACACACTACTACACTTACCAAACACATATTCTATGAAATTTGAAAAGAAAACATTTTATCCCCTCTGCGGCGTTAGTCATTTTCATTCGTATATTTATATGCTTGTCGGTTGCAGTGCAGTGTATACAAAAATTGAATGTTACACCAAGCCTTATCTTATAACCACCATATAGTGAACATTTTGTGTGTCGGAAAACGTAACCAAGAGATGTAGTATTGCGCGCGGCGCACACATCTCTTGCTATTTAAATGGATAAATATGACAAACCAATGAAATTAATTGAATTTATTATTAATAATTTACGTTATTAAAATAGAGGATATCTAGAGAAGTCTAGAAGCAAATATTCGCTATAAAATATAATATAACCGAATCAAAAGCAATATGTTTAGATTTTCATTGAAGAATTAAGTTTCCTTTTTGCTTTTTATACCATTTTTACAAACAAAACAGTTTTGTTTTTTGCTTTTTTCGTTTCATTTCAAGTAACACGTGAATAACAATCAGAAAGGTCATTTCATTACGGTAAATTTTTCTCATGGTAAACATTTAGATACGTTGAAAAATGTAAAATATTTTTTTTTTTTATTTTTTGTTTATTTAATGTTTAGGAACGTAACTACCTCTATTTTGTGTTACTTAGGATTTTCGGTTCATAATAAAATGCATCATACATTTCTAAGTGAATCGAAACTGATTATTTTATTCATTTCAATGGATAAAGCCACAGGTAACGGGGTCAAAATTTCCTTGATTTCTTCTATCAGTTTTTTGAAAACTTATAACTTCCGTGTCTCGCATGATCAATTTGATAATTAGAAGGCATTGAAACTATATTAGCTGTCTATTTAGCAGTTTCTGGATTCAAATCTTCCTCGAAGTGTCTTAATGATAGTTTTATTTATTTATTTTTTATTTATTTATTTTATTTATTTGTAACATTAGATAACAATTTGAAACTTAAACTTAACATAATTTATATGATCCAATGCAGTCAAGCTGATTTTAGGATCCACGATGTATATTTTTAACATATAATAAATTAAACATGAGATCATGTAAACATTTGAATTCAACAATAATTTATAGAGATAGTAATATGCAAATATGAAATTTTAGGAATTCATGAAGGTATGTTACCCCTGCATATGAACATCAATCCGTTACCGTTAGTACTATTTAAAAAAAAATGAATATTATAATATATATGATAGGCGAAATTACTTTTATTTTTTTATGATATCTCTTTTGATTTTGTTTTTAAATTTCTGAATGAAGCATATGTTTCTTATGTCCTTGTGAAGACAATTCCATATAGCAATACTACAAGTATAAACGTTTGTATACGTTATACATATTTGGTCAATAGAATTTTCCGAGTCCTGCACTAATTCATAATTAAAGTGGTTAAGTCAACCATTGAAATGGGTAATAACAAAAACCTTCGCTAAAGAGTTTTCCAAATCTGTATACGAAGTGCTTTAAGATACTTGGTGGAAAAATGGGACCCAGAAATTTCTAAAATTTTAATTTTTTAGCTTTTCCTTTTTTCGATTTTTCGCTAAGTGGTCATGTCCACCAGGAGACAGAGCTATATGCAAAAACTATCCATATCCGCATGGATGTACATAAATGATGCAATATATATCCAGGGATATATGCGGACAGAAATATCGGTGCCGTACGGGACGGAAAATATGAAATTATACCTTTTTTTTTATCGAAATCATGTTAATATTCGCGAAATAATTTAACTTTGTTTTTATTGTAGAATGTTATTCGAGTTAAGTAATACTTAGATGATTTTAAAAATCTCGTACTCTTATAAAACTATGTACGCACAGTGTTTTATTTTACATTTAATATTTATTCAGCAGTGAGTGCAAGGATGACTTAAAGTAAGTTTTCATTTGCTGGACATATACGATATACTTAATAAGCGAAAAACGATCTTGCCTTCTTCCTAGCAATGTTAAGAACATAATGTTCTTAAGTTCTCAATTAAAATAAAATTAACATTTATTTGTTTCTTTACTTTTTTCATAAATTTATACTTAATATCGAAAACTTACAAAATTAATTTATGTTTTGTTCATTTTTATGAAAAATATAAAGAAAGTTAGCTATATATGTTATATATATGTTTGGATTCGCCTATTATTCCTTACGAATATGTAATTTAGAGTTCATAAGCAGAGGAGCATTACCGGGTTGCAGAACAAAGCATGTGAGAAAAGTGAAAAAAGTTCAAAACCAAGTTCTTTATCTTGTTCCCGTTAGACGTTATGTCTATTTGGAAGGGGGTAGGGTTTAGGGGGTAGTACCATGGGATAATTTTTTTATTTGTGCCCAAAATTTTATAAAATGTTTATCAAAATCCTATACGGAATGGTTTTTTTTTTAGTATTTGGCTACGGACTATTTTAAGAATTGTAAGTATCCATAATCCGCACATCGAAGATCTTATTTATTTTTAATATCTTGTATACAAATAAGTTGACTACGAGAACAAACACATTATAATAAGCAGAAGTAGAAGATATAAAAAAAAAAAAAACGTTAAATCGATCAATAAATTAATAATAAAAGAAAAAGTAAGACAGTGAGAGTTCTTTTTTAAGGAACTGTTGCTTATATTAAATATTATTTATACCATTCATATTACATCATCTAATTCTAGGTTCTCATGGTTTTTTATTTGATTGTTATTTGATTGTTATTCGATTATAAATTCATTCTTTCCAGAAAAGCACGCATTCTGATTGGCTGACATCTAATTAACAACGAAACTGCAACCAAAATACAATCAAAATACAAGCCATGAGAACCTACACGAATGTGATTGCCGAAAATATCATAAGTTTCATTTATTTATTAATTTTTTTTTTTTTTTTTGTTTTTCATGAAACTTTTCATTAAACTATTCATGAAACCGATATTGTTGAAAGTTTTCAATTTTTTATTTCCAAAATCATTTAGTTTCATTGAAACCTTTCACACTACGTATATACTGGGCCAGGACCATCAAATTGAACAAAACTAAACTAAAAATGTATATTATTTTGATTTTTCCTAGGTTTGATTAATTTATTTGAAACATTTATTATTCCATACATTCCCTTTCTTAAACATAATTCTTTTTTATTTAATACTTTTTAGTAACCAATAACTTTTATCTACAAATTATCAAAAATATTAATATTATCTATTTTCCGAACATTGCAATATATTCCTATTATTCGTAACTATATATACAGATACACAACAGCAACACACATCAAATTTGTTAAAGTATAGACACTTATCTTACTAATACACAAATACCTATTATTCTGGCTAAGAAAATCATTCTTGCAAAACTGTTGATAAAAAATAAATAAATAAATAAAAATCAAAGCCCATATATTCTCTGTCGACAAAATCTCAATACGCCGCTAAAAATCAACGAAATTCTTATTTAGAATACGAATATGAGTAGCTATAATATGAACACACTGGAGCAGCATATATTAATATATTATATGTAAGTATATAATAATTTGCTTATAAAAATATATTTACCGCCGCAGCCTCACATCATAATTTAATAGAAAATATCTACAATCTACATAAAACTTCATAAGTACGAAGTAAAAATGTTAAGATAAAAAAAGAGTATAAACCGAATGAGAAAAAAATGTAGATAAAAGAAGGTGTTGTATTTTGTATTATATTTTTATGTGGCATTTGAATAGGAATTTAAAATGTAGAATACAAAACATATTATATTTATATCTTATTATAAAAGTATATATTTCTTACAGAAGAGTGAAATAGAGGGAGAACAAAAAATTATTACCGACTTGTATGTCAGTTATTTTTAATTTATTAAATATAAAATCAAATGGTTTTACGGGAAAATATTTTTTGGTGCGGTTGATTTGATGGTAAATTGATGTGTATGTACATAAACATTAAACAGTCATAATTTCCACTAAAAAGAGAATAAAGAGAATAAGATGTGTTTAAACTTATTAAAATTAAATTGTTTTGCATTTTTTAAAGTTTTCCGTATTTAAAAATTGACTTAAATGGTTCACGTAAAGTCTCCAATTTAAATGAAATTAATTTATCTTATGTACTTAAATTTTCATCACAAAAACTAGAGGGTTTCAGCAAAACAGTTGCCATATTTCCGATTCTATATTTTAACAAGAAAGACTATTAAAATTAGATTCGTATCCAATTTATTTATATGCATTACATGTAAGTTGTACGGGTCCGGTCTCCGCTCGGCGACTAGTTTCGGTCACTCTAAAACATAGTATATGTATTATCCTTATCCACTCATTAATTTCTGAGAAAAACAAAAAATAACAAAAAATTGACCTTTGACCTTTGCTCATGACCTTTAACCTTTGACCTTTTGGGATCAATATTAGTTTCAGTAACTCTACAAAATAATATCATTATTATTCTAATCCACCCATTAATTCATAAGAAAACAAAATAAAATAAAAAATTTGACCTTTGACCTTTTCCCATGACCTTTGACCTTTTGTGGTCCTAGATCAGTTTCAGACACTCTAAAACATAATATAAGTTTTATCCCGATTGGTACATTAGTTTCTGAGAAAAAGAACATTTGACCTTTAACCTTTGTCCATGACCTTTGTCCATGACCTTTGACCTTTCGTCATGACCTTTTTTTTTTAGTTGAGATCACATTCAGTTGCTCTACAACATAGTATAAGTTTTATCTCCATCCGTTCATTAGTTCCCGAGATCAAGGGGGGACAGACAAAAAAAATCAAATCTAGTAGGTATGCACTTTCATGTTTCACATGTAGTGCATAAAAAATGTAGAATACTCATATAAATTGAAGGAAGAAATATGAAAAATTTTAAGACTGTGATGAAAAGTTCTTTTATAAACTGCTTATCGAAATTGAAACTATAACGTTTAATTATCAAGATGAATTTGATGAAAAACTAGTCATATTTTATTTATTTTATATACCTACAAAATAAGATAGTGTAACCTGTAGGGCCTGTTTTAACGTGAAATTGGTGCTATTTTGAGTAACTGCAAATGTGATTTGTGTAATTCCACAGTTCCACACTGAATTTTCCTAAACAGCGCGGTTTTTTTCGCGGTGTTTTGGAAGAAGGTTGGAAAAAATTAAGAAAATAGTATCTTTTTTTTCCAAAATACGATTTGCATACAGCGCGGTTTTTTCCGTGGTATTTGAAGACTGAAGACCGTTTATTTTGTTCTCACATCTTTATTTTGAGGCGGTTTTTGAAAACTAGAACCGTTTTTATTTTGAGGCAGTTTTGCAATCTTCGATGCGAAAAAAGAACCCTATCTTAATTTTTCAAATCTACCCCTCCCTGAAATCAAAAGCGTGTGCATCTATGGGTGTAAACTCTAATCATTTCTTAAAACAGGCCGTGGCTGTAACCTTTGAGAAATTTAAGATTGGGATTTCAATGTTTTTTTTTTATCCTCTGTACGTCTCTAACGTTTTTGACTATTTTTCCACAGATTTTAAATATAAAATGGTCAATATAGCTTATTTTGGTATTTTTGAGTATATTTAAGTTAGTCTCTCCCATTGGTTGAGATCTCAATAAATCGAAAATCTTCCCATTATTCAAGTAAATAGAAAACGTTAAAATTTATAGCTATTCTATCGTAGACTTATAACAAAATGCAAAAAATATGTAGGTTTATACCTATAATAAAAAAAAAATGAAAATTTGCATCAACTGTGACTAGAATCCAACCTAATTTTGTTGTAAAATTTTAAATCTATTATACTCTACACCCATTTGCCTTTTGGATGCGATAAATGCGCATTGTAATATCGAATGTAATATAATAAGTATGATGACATAAGCGCGGTGTGGCTGTAAGCAACATACTATAAAGTTTTATACAACTCGCGAACACGATAAAAGATCTCTCACATCGTATTTTATTACCTAATAACAAAAATGGAGTGAGCAAATGAAAAGAAAAAAAGCGGCAATATTTTAGAAGTGATTACTTCTATTTTATACACACACTTGAACACAACCCAACGAACCAAGAACAATTTTACAGATACCAAAAACAATTTATAGTTTATCTCACAAGTTGTGCGCGCTATTATATACTTATTTATTATTTGCAAATATTTTAATACACTTTACACACAAATGTTAATAAAATTATTTAGTATGTTAATGCGTATAGGCATTTATTAAAATGAATTACAAGCGAGAATGGAACAATTATCTAATTTGAATGATGGTGTTTGTTTTGCAATAATAGACATAGACAACTGGAATAAGTACATATTGTTTTATTTAATAGGTAATGAAATTTACTTTTATATGAATGGATTTGGACCCCATTTTAATGTGCATGAATATGTTAAAGGTCTTCAGGTCAATGAGAAATATTGTCGATTTCCTTATTACCGAAATTTCACAATCATAAACGATTGTCGGCAATGTGTGTTAAGTATAATGGCTATAAAGCATAAAAATGTATTTTTCTTTATAGATTTCAGCTTGAATCCACTCCTCCACCTCCACCTACTTACTGGATAATATATATTGTTAAGCGTATTATATATTTTCTATAAGATATATATTCACGAAATATATATATATTTTTCTTCTGATCATAAAGCATGAAAATTGGATTTTCATATCTACAATATTCCAGAGATTTGTTGTTTTCTTCATTGCGTTTGTTATATGGTATTCTTTGTAATTGTTTATAGGGGTTTTGTTGTTACCAATATTGTTGTTGCACAATAGCAAAAAAGTATTACATTTACAACAGTCTCTTTGCTATTGGTGTTATATAGATAATAATAAAAGTGTGTTATATTTTATGCCTGCCAATAAAGCGATAGATTATTACTTGTAAATGGAGTATGATTTATAAGAAGACGTCATAATAACATCTTACAGTGATTCTTTTTCTTATACAAAATCTTGTATACGACTTTCATATTTATTCAGGCATTTACAATCACTGTGATATTGCGATTACAGTATCTATTTTTTTGTTTTTGTTTTTGCTTTTTTCTTATTCTAGGTTTTGAAGTACTTTTAGAAAAAAAGATTGAAATGTGTATATATAATATATTGTTATTTAGCAGAGAGTACTCGGAATTTTCAATTTTGATCTCTTAACTATAATAACTAGATAAAACATATATTAATTTGTCAACATATCAAGTTTGTCGTTTTATTAAATTTATTTAAGCATCTATACTAATACGAAGTTAACGCCTTTTGAATATAAACTTTATTTATCCAATTTTAATTATTCACTCTCCATTAAGCATTGATCTAACGAAGATATCAGTTATAATTTCTATATAAAACTGGCTAGCTGGCGATTTCTCTCAGCCTTTCTTAAATAGAAGTTACTAGATATGGTTTGATCGCATCGGTATGTTGTTCAAAGACTTCAAACCTTAGTTCATAGACGCCGACTACAGTATTGCCGAGAAGCTAGAACAAAATACATATTACTAAAGATGTGAATGAAGCTCGTGAAGCCTAAAAAAAAAAAAAAAAACTTTAAAAGAGAAATAACCAATAATTAAAAAATCAAAATATGTATTAAAAAAAGCTAAACAAACAAAATAAAAAGCAACAAAAAAGTTTTCATCTCGCAAAATTTATTAATTCAAAATATTGTGCTAAATTTATTCCTTTTAAAGCAGGTATGGAATGACTTAAATCAATTGTCATTTTCATTTTTAACATTAATTTTTGACAAAAATCAATTTGTTTTTATTTTCAGTTTTTAATTGTTTAATATTCAATAAATTATGAGAATAATCTTGAATGAAACTTGAACAACTACTTCAAAATTACGCATAAACATAACTTTCTGTAATTTTTTTTTTCATTTGAATTAATTACTGATTTTATTTTTCTCTAGAATAAATTAAATTTTTCGACATTTTTTTTTAATTCTATCTGTCAATATTAGTTATTATTATCGTTTTTTTTTTGACATGAATTCGAAAGCTAATATATTTATTTAGTATTATTAATCGCCATTTCATTATTGCAGTTTCTAATTAATTTTTTTTTTTACAAAATGTTGACTAATATCTGATAAAATCTGTATTAAATCAAATTTATCAAATGTCATGACTTTTTTAAAAATAACATTGAAGTTTTCCATCCCCACTGGATTTAAAGTATTACCCTTCTTACATATGCAAGAGTAAAGTAATTTTGACTCTGAAGTAAACGAAAATTACATGTATTTAGTATGCGCGCGCAATATCAAAAAACCTCCGGCGTAAAATAAAATGACAACAGGGCCTTTCTATTTGACTGAATATGTGAAGATCCTCACTTATTCAATTCAAATGTTTGTTCTATTTACTTCTTCACTTATTTACTCACGAGCTGACGGCGTCGGCGTGAGCAAATGAACTGAATGGTATTCAATTGAACTGATGCACGATTTAGCTTGTGCAGCTATTCACTTTTCATATTCAATTATATTTTGACAAAAAAAAAGTTTATTATTACAAAAAAGGTATTTTAAAATATGTTTTTAAAAATTAATATCAATAAATTTGATTATTAAAAACAAATAAACGGAAAAAATATATTGATTATTTTAAAACTATATTTAAATGAAGATGATCAATGAAGTAGTAAATAGAACAGCCAGTGAAGAACCGCAACTTTATAAAAATTAACTGAATATAATGAAAAGCGGCGAGCGGCGCTAGTGAATATTCTTCACTTATTCAGTCAAATAGAAAGGCCCTTATATAGTAATGAATAATCTATATAGAGCATTAAGCGACTATGTTTTTCCACTGACCGAATCTTTGTTCCAAAATTGAAAAAACTGCTGAAGCCGATAGATACGAAATCGACCCCAAGAAATCCATTTTTAATACTCTCGAAGTTCTCAGGCATCCCGTTAAAGGCGCTATAGTGCAAAATTTTACTAAATATTTTTTTTTGTACTGCAGCGATATTAAAAAATTGATTTCTTGGTGTCGATTTCCTATCTATCGGTTTCAGCAGTTTTTTCAATTTTGGAACAGATTTATTTGCGCATAAATATGTTTGTTTATCCCACTGCAGATTCGGTCAGTGGATGAAAAAACATTGCCGCTTAATATTCTATACGCAAGATGAGACATATATTTGTCTGAAGAAGTGAAGATCTTCAGTTCTTCACCGAAGAGAGGCTGTTCTATTTACCTCTTCAGTTGTTTGCTCACGACCCGACGGCGTCTCCCAATATAGACTATAATATATTATTTAAAAATAGAAATAAAGATAATTATTATTTCTCTTCACTTCTTCAGACAAATAGAATATGCCTATTAGGGTGACCCAAAATATTAAAGTGTCTTGGATTTCTTAGCCTTACATATATATGATAGGATTTGGTGCCAATAA
>JAABKK020058467.1:0-35845 GCA_011634745.2 Catotricha subobsoleta
AAGTAGTTACCTAATATGCCGGGAGCATTAAAATACATAAAATTTAAATACATATTTTAATTCTTTTTTTTTATATAGAATTTTATGCGAACATGCAAACCGTAGTATGGCCGGAAATTGTTTGTAAATTGTAATTCTAAACAAATATAATAAATATTAATAGTTTTCTGCTCTTTTATTGCACGAATTTCAAAACCGAAAAACTTTAAATATTTTATAGATTTAAGTGTTAAAAAAAAAAAACGAATAATGAAGAAATAATAAAAATAGCTGCATGCCTGCATGTGATTTAAAATTCAACAAAAAAAAAAAAAAATTGAAAACTAGAACTTCAATTTAATTTAATAAGTATTATCACCTCGTGTGATATGAAATTGTAAATATTTATATTAACATTTTCTTCTTTTTTTTTATGTATATATAAAGGAATTAATCCTATATAGAATAGCGAGACGTAAACTATTGCAGTTTGTTTGTATTAATCATAATAAATATCTTTATATCGAATCACGTATTAACATCATTAATAATATGCTTCCTTGGTATTACTGATGTATCTTATGCAATGCTTATATTCAGAATTATAGGTGGCAAAGAAAGTGCGCCAATAAATTTACAAAATAAAAAAAAAACGACTTATACAGAAATATCAACCAAAATCTGAAACCAAAATTTGGTTTTCATAAATATGAATTTAAATTATATATTTAGTTGAATATGAATATTAATTACTACGATGCTCTTAAAAGAATTAATGATTTATTAGATTTTGATTAGTTGATTGTCAATAAATATGTTTTTACATTTAATATGCCATTTATTATTACGATACGTGCAGTTTATTATTAATTTACTGATTTGCTAAGAGTTAGTTAATAAAAAAAAAAAAAAAACAACTGGCATAAGGGTCACAGATAACACAAAAGAATCTCAAATTGGATGTTCAAAAGAAATAATAAACGTAGAACAATTTACCATCATATTACCATCTAATCAAACCAAATTCTATAAAATTTAATATGATTTTTATTAATTTATGAATTTCAAATAAAAATTCATTGAAGAATTATAATTTGTATAATACATTCCGAGAGTTAAATATTAAGAAAGAATAATAATGAAATATTTAATGATTCATCAATTACACTCATTTTGAACTTTATTTTTATTATAAAAAAATATTAATAGATGAAAAATTAAAAAGAAAAAAGAAAGAAAATGAAAATATATAGGTATAATCGAAAGTCAAATATTTGTTGGCTAGCAGTAAAAATAAAAAAATAAAATAAAAACAGAAAAAAATGTTTATTTATTTTTTCGGTTTGATATTTTATTACTTTTTCCCGTCTGCTTGGTGTTAATAATTTGATTTATAATTTGGAATGACTTTAATATAATGCTTGAAATCGCGCTAGCTTTAATTAACTGGTGTGTTCTCTATTTGTTTCTGAATAAAAAAAATATTGTGTGCGAATAGTTCACTGTGCTGTCTGACAGTATTGTAGCTAGCGACACTATAACCAAGACATTTGTAAATTGGTTATTGTAATAATGTGGTACGTGGAATTATTATGAAAAGAATTTTTATAAATAATGTGAGGTCAATAATCAATTCTTTATTTTTTTTTTATAATTCTTTTCATAAATGAATATGTGTTACATGAAATGAAAAATTGTTATTGTCATGATTTACTAATTTAAATAATATTTATTATGGAAATTATTATTGTCGGCTTGATGTTTTGTCGGTTTTATTAAATACTTTGTAGTTAAATTAAAAAAAAAAAAAGAAGGAAAAGAGAAACATTTTTTTTATTGTTTCTGTCTGCAAATACAGTATTGGGTTATTGACTTTATCACCATCGAATTGGCCATTAGTGAAACTGTTTCTTGAGGAGACAAAATCTGGATTTCTTCTACGGATTCAATTTCCAATCTAATTGATATAAAAATTATACGTGAAATATTATAGAATACGAAGGACTTAATTTGGCTGATAAAGTGAAATTGATGTTCCCAAATACTATGAACAGCAAGGTACACTAAAAATTCATATCGAAAAACGAGTAAAACGTCACAAGAAGAATATACAAGAGTATATACTGCATTAGAGATCTACGGCTTATGAGCATAATTACATAAACAAACAGTCAGTAAATAAGTATAGAGTAGACAAAAGAAAGTATTAATTAAATTTTTGCACGAAAAACCAGCTTATTAGTTAGAATTCTGACTTAAGTCACCTTATTAAAATTAATGATATTAATTAAATTTTTACCGCTTTTATTTTCAACAAAACTTTTTTGAGCACCTGTCAGCTGTAATGTTTTTTTTTTTATTCTTAATGAAGTTACTCTTCAAATTGCATTCAAATTCATACTGCATGAGCTTGAGCACTTATCTTAGTTTTTGTCTATAAATTATAAATTCAAAATCCAAATAATACAAACACAATTTCTATATTATTATTTATAGAAAAGTCTATTTTACTTGTACAGAAATTTGTATGGTTGTGATTATATTCAAATAACAAACCATGAATTTTGTATTGATATTACTGCGCATGTTTCATAAATATACCGCCGATGTCACAAATTACTTATGTAAAATTACAAATTTTCCATATTTTTCTCGTAATTCGATAATCAGATTTCCTGAAATTTTCTGATAATAAAAACAAATAAATGGCGTTTAAAACTTTAACGATATGCATTCAATCTAAATGTAACTAAAACTCATAGAAAATATTACATTAATGTAGGTATCCAAACGATTTTAGATCTTTATTGCGCCCAGCCCAATTTCGTTTTAATCGCACGATTGTAGTGAATGATAATCATTACAGAAATATTGAATGAATTCTGTTTTACGTTTTATAACAATATTTTGAAATCATTTGTACGATTACTCGCTGTTTATAGTATTTATTTCATTTTGATTACATTTAAAACCACTAAATTTTATATTGAATTATATTAAAACGTTTGTACAGCAGCACGTAATTATTGGCCGCAACTATAATATTTGTGTTGAATAGTCTTAAAAAATATAATAAGAACCATCCCAAGATAAATAAATAAATACTAAATTTATTTATGTTAACTAAATGTAAAAATTTGATTACATACCTTCAATCATTAATGTTATCACACTTTTACAGATGATTTCTAAGAGTTGAACTACATTTTATTTTTTATTAACTAAGTATAAAACTACGATGAATAAGTTATCTTAAGTTGTGCGTTTCTATATTTTTTTTTTCGTTTTTTTCGTTTAGAAGATATTCGCTGAATTGCATTTTCAATAAATTTATATTACAGTTAAATGTATTTTTCTTCGTGAATAACCAACTAAACAAGACCATTCATTAAATAAAGCATGCCTAAAAGTTTGCTATACTTTTTATTTGACCAAATAAATCTGGTAATTATATCGACAACACATTAAAATAAATACTTATTTAATGAATTGTTTTTCTATCGTTACATTTGACGTTTCGTGCACTCTGAAAAAAAGCATACAATTTTTAGATACATATTTTTAATTTTATAATTTTTTTTTTTTTATAAGTAAATTATTTAGTAGGGATACGGAATCGTACTTATGAAAAATTTAAATTTTAAATTGCAGAACGTAAGAACTTTTTTTATTTGAGTCGAAAGTAAAAGTAAAAGATTGAGTATTTAGGTATTTAAAAAAAAAAAAAAATGTTTAGATTGTTAAATTGAATAAATAAATAGTACACGTGTCACATTTAAGTAATATTTTGTCACTATTGTACTATAAGTTAGTAATTATTTATTGCCAGTAATTTCATTACTTATTCAGGCTAAGTGTTAAGTTATGCGATTTATATTTTAAATATCCTTTAATGTTTTTATTTAGAATTTTATTACCGTCTGAAGATGTTTTAGAAAATCCTAACGTTCTATTGTCAGAGTAAGCCACTATTGCTACATATAATTAACATTTAATCTTAAATACATCACAATAATTACAATTGCGTACCTTGTAACTACTTACTTTACATTGAACCATGAATTCAAATGAATGTATCCAGATCCATATATAACACATTAACAATAAAAACACGAAATTAATCATAACTATTCAGAATCATAGTTAAATAAATCTTTCTAAATTTGACGATCAACAAATGATATTACTAAATTCCTAAGTTTCAGTATCATTTTTTATATTTTGGACAACCAATTTCTCTGAGTGAAACGACTGGCACAACCAAAAGGCGTCACGAATAATTCTTTTTTTTTATTCATTGCGTTACGCTTGCAACCAAATTTATAAATATGATGTTTAAACAATAAAACTTCTTTTTTTACTTACCATTCATTAGTTAAATATAAATTACAAAATTATTTAAAACTATCACTTTTGTACAATTATTTTAAGTGTAATTAATAAATGAGGTAAAAGATAAAAATTCACAACAAATATAGGTAATTGCTCTGATTGCGGCTCGTAATTTTGACTGACGGCCATTTTTAAAATTATGTATATGAAGCGACACCTAAACTTTCAGTGTGAAAGTGAAAAATGTGAATGTCTGTTGACAGGTTTCTCCAGGTCAGTTTGAAATAAACGTATAAAAAATGTATTTAAGTGTTTAAATACGAGTTAAATATTAATTTAAACTACCATGCGTTTTCAAGCAAAAATGCATCATTGTACGAGAGGGGGATATGGCTGAAGAAGGTACTGGCTGATTTTTGAAATTGAAAGTACACTTCCTCGATTTTGGACAAATTAAAATTATTTTGAGTTTTCAAAGTCTAAATAAAATACCTACTTATACATCATCACTTTTCTCATTTCTATTTAAATAAATAAAAATAATGAATCAAAATTTTTTGGACTGACTAAAAATTCTACATTTAGAAATTGTTCAAGAAACCGTTTGTGTACTCGTAATGCTTTTTTTTTTTAAATTGGAAAGATTAAAATTGCTGGGTATGTAACATGTATTATATGGTTTAATTTTAACATTTCGTTGTGACATATTTTTTCAATAATAACGTTTACCAGTATTGCGATTATTTTGTCCATTTTATTCTTCGATAAGCTGCAACTTGTTCTTGCGCAGCTCTCCGGTTAGCTGCAGCCTGTTCTTGAGCCTCTTTTCGTTCAGCTGCAGCTTGTTCTTGAGCAGCTCTCCGGTCAGTTGCAGCCATTCTTCGTTGAGCTGTAGCTTGTTCTAAGGCTTCTTTTCGTTGAGCTGTAGCTTGTTCTAAGGCCTCTTTTCGTTGAGCTGCAGCCAAATTTCGTTGGGATGCAGCCTGTTCTTGAGTCTCTTTTCGTTCAGCTGCAGCTTGTTCTTGAGCAGCTCTCCGGTCAGTTTCAGCCATTCTTCGTTGAGCTGTAGCTTGTTCTAGAGCCTCTTTTCGTTGAGCTGCAGCCAAATTTCGTTGGGATGCAGCTTGTTCTTGAGCCTCTTTTCGTTGAGCTGCAGCCTGTTCTTGAGCTTTTCTTCGTTGAATTACACCTTGATCTTGAAATGATTTACGAATAGCTGCACCCTCGCTTTCGGGAGCTTTCTGTGCTGTCCCAAATGAATTATTATTATGAGATAAAGAATTGTAATTGTGATAAGAATCGGTAGAAACTGAGTTTTTATTTTTATATGAATCAGAATTATCGTCAGAATCATAGTTAGAATCATCATACCAGCTATCATTGGAATCCCTATCGTAGCCGCTATTCAAGTAATCAGAACTGTGGTATGAATCATGTGAATTTAAAGGAGATAAATTAGATTTGGATTGAGAATAGTAGTTGCTATCACCACCATCG
This sequence comes from Catotricha subobsoleta, assembly GCA_011634745.2. Lineage (NCBI taxonomy): Eukaryota > Metazoa > Arthropoda > Insecta > Diptera > Cecidomyiidae > Catotricha > Catotricha subobsoleta. The sequence goes on from JAABKK020058467.1 coordinate 5,809, forward strand.
AAAGTTTTTCTAACGACTTTTGTAATTGGCGTTGATGTTCTTTTTTTTTCCTGTTTTTCTTGATAACCTTGGAATTCTTGCAAACCATTCAAACCATTTTTATAAACAGAAACCGTAGAAGAATCATAATAAGGTTGAATAAGATGCGATTTTTTTCGCATGCATTTCTGCAGTATTAATCCTTCTCGAGATACGTTTTGTGGTAATTGCTCTCGTGTAGTTGAAGGTGACCCATATTTTACACTGAAACTTGGCTGCGCATGAAAATAAAAAGTAATTAATATTCTTTTATATATATATTCAAGCAATCAATAATATTGTCTTTGATAAATTTATAAAATTTTAATACTTACAGCTGTTAAAGCAATAACGATTAATGCTTTTATGTATATCATAATTACAATAATGTTAACTGAAGCAAAAGTGTTCTCTTTTTATATGTTCAAAAAATGTGAAAATTGTACTTAATACTTACTTAAACTTTATTCTTTTGACGTGTGTTATTGACGTAAAACTACATTTAAGATAAAAAGTTTTATAGTCACATTTGATTATTTGACGTATCATGCACTTAACTATATATCTAATGGAAAAAGAGTTATGAAAAATTCAAAAATATAATGAATTAGATCGGATATCAATACGTATACAATATACATATACAATAGGGTGGATCGACTTTTTTAGAACTGCCGGTACCATTGATTTCTGAGTTGCATTTTGTCTCAAGATTACCGTCATATTTTTTTTTTTTGCGATATTTTTTAATCATGTGGTCTTTTTTAACCATGTGGTTCTACCTTATGGCTAAGGCAAGCATCTCGAAATTCGCAAAAACAAAATATGACGGTAATCTTGAGACAAAATGCAACTCAGAAAACAGTGGTACCGGGGGTCTTACAAAAAGTCGATCCACCCTAATATACAATATATGTACATACATATATAAATAAGAGCCAATCAAAACTACTTTCGATATTGTGCGAGTGACATACTAAAGCATTATAAATTCATAACATATACTAAAGATATATTGAAAAAAAAAATATATTAGCATGAAAATTTAGAGTTAAAACACAGATGTTATGATAATTTATACTACTCGTTCAAAATTGATATATGTATCACTGATGTTCGTATAATTGTTATTATTTTTTCATTCTTTAAACGCAAAAACATCGACCCCCAAACATATTATCGAAATTTCATTGACAAAATGAACAAAATTACGCGTCGTTGCTGTAGACATGATTCGTTCTATATTCATCCCCAGATATATATATTCGTTAACTCATGCGATAATAATTCCTGGATTAAATTTAAAAATAAACACGTTTTAATTTATTCCTATAAGAAGGTATATATTTATTTGCACATCTATATAACTTTTCGTTAGTAAATTAATACTTAAGTATATTTTATAATTATAATATTTTTGGTTTCGTTTTAAATATAAATTAGAACATATCGCGCAATTTAATTTGAAAATTAACTATCAATCAGTGATTAGTTATCATTCTATTGCTTTTATACAATTGTTACAACCAGAGTTAAACATATTTTGAAAAATGTAAATTAACACCATAGACATGTAACAATTACATTTTTTTTTTTACATTAATATGCGCGAGACATAATTTTTATTGTCTATAAATACATGACATACTTAATTGAGTGTCCTTTACGTATTTTATGTTTTTAGAAAGGAGTATGTTAGGAAATGTTTTGCCTATAAAAATGTTGAATCTTTCTAAAATCGTAATGACAAGAATTTTCTAGTTATGAATATTTGGAATACTCTAAACCTTCTTCTGATTTTCATTCTCCAGAATTAAATTACTTCTTTCTTAAATATTTTTTATATAATGATTTTTTATGATTCTTTTTTTTTTCAAAACAATTAATCTCTTAATTAAAAATGATGCATTACACAATTAACATTGTTTTGATTTGACAATTAGTTTTACTGTAAATTAAATATCTAGTTAAATTGAATATGAAAATATAACTTGGTTTTTAATATATTTAAAATAATAATTATAATAATATATTAATTTGACTACTAACAATTTTAAATATAATTGAAATAAATTCATCTGTGATTTTTAAATACTACTACTACTTAAATTGAACCGTACATGGAATAGATTTAAAATGATATTTCCACGCTTTATATCAATACCCAATTAATCAATCAATTTTAGGACATTTCCCCCGTTGCTCACTTAATTTTGTGATAAGCATTCCGAACATTACTTTTGTTAATCTTCGCACTTAAGTAGCTTTCAAATAAAGTGTACGAAGAACTGTACTCTTGACTACATTTACCACTCCGCACTTTGTTTGCCTTTAATTTGCTTGATTTTTCTAATTTTATGAATATGTTTATTACCATAAATGAATAAAAATATTACTATAAAAATTAGTTTTGTATTATTTTTGCAAATAAATTTATAAAAGAATGAAAAATGTATGAATATAATGCGGATTATAGATTTTCAATGTAAAAAGTGCGTATTTAGATATTTGGAAAGGGCAAATGTGGTAAAGCACAAATGCAAGGACAATAGCTTTGGGAAACGTCCTCAGTACATCATTTTATTCTGAACATTCACCAAAAAACAATGAAATGTCGAGATGTAGTCAGCATAAATTTTAAAATGTTTGTAATAACAATTACCTAATACTCTTTACTATTATCATTTATATTTACTTACAATTTTTCAGGTAAAAGTTATTTTATAAATGAAATAACATATTTTTATATTTATAAAAACAAAAGAAAAAAAAACATTAAATAAATATTAGCGCAACTGAGATATTTCTACTTCAGTAATTATATTTAAATAGTATAATAGTTCAAACAATTTTTAATAGCATAAAAATAACTTTTTGAATCTTTGAATTACATGAAAAGTTAATTTTATTAATACTTTGTATCATTTTTTTTTTTTTTTTAATAATTTAATTATAATCTAATAATTGTTTATTTTGTTTAAAAATGGAAGACAATTATGTATTTATTTATTTATTTGTTTATTATTATTATTAATATTATTTATTTTAAATATGGAAGACATTTGTTTTTATATATTCATTTTTTCGTTTTGTATAATATAGTATATATAATAGCATTGGCTTAAATTTTTGGAAGACATTTATAATTACTTTTATTATTAGAATTAGAATTATTTTTAATATAATATTTTTATTGTGATTATGTAATTGTTAGTTTAGGAAGAAAAGCTTTTGTTTAATAGCCTCTTTGTAATTTTTCTTTTTTTAATATGAGATACTGAGTAATAGTTTGATAAATTCGTTAATTAATTAAAAAAAAAAAAAAAAATACATAAAATCATACATTATACAATTGTGTATAAGTAAAACGTCTGATCTCTATTTCTTTGACAAAAGAATAAACTTTTAATGAGTTGTTAAAAATGTAATAATGTTTCATTTATAAACAAAAATTTAATTTTAATTTTATATAAAGTTTATAGTTTAGACTTTCCAGCGTAAAATAGATTTTCCCAAATAGTTAAATTGAAATTGAAAAAAAAAGTTCATTCAGTACTAAACTAAATAAATTCATAAATTGTACGTAATTCATTTAAAAATGCATGTTGAAAATATTTCTAATTCAAATATAGTTAATAGCTATGCTTTTCGTTCCAGTTATCTTTTTAAATATAATCTTATTTATAATTTATTTGTAAATGTATTTTATTTCTTTTTTAGATTAAATGTAATTCAATATTATTATAGCTTACAATTAATATTTATTTTCTAAATGGTATTTATCTATTCACTAATTTTAATTGAACATTCTTTTTGTTGGAAGACTTCGTATCTTTTTCATTTATTTATTTATTTATTTTTTTGTTTTTGTTAGTAATATATATTTTAGGTTCAAATAATAATCAATATTAATCTTAAAAATATATTATAATTAATATTTAAATGTTATTTTATATTCACATTCATAATGTTAATTTTATAATTTTCAATATGTATTGAGGAAGCTATTACGTCATTTGTCTATTGTCAAAATTAAAAAAATTGAAACAAAAAGAAAAAAAAACTATTCCAAAATATTTTCATTCAATTTTTTATCGATGGATTAATGTTATATAAGATAATCAGTTAATTTTCGCGCAAGCAATAGCATTTAATGTATTCAACATGTTGATTCGTTATAGCTTGTGCGATAATTGTCTGATATGCCCTATTAACATTAAGGCATAGTTATAACTTTCATTTTTTTTTTTTTTAAATAAATCTCAAACAGTGGTATTATAAAACTTGAAATCCACATAGCAAATAACTATGAAATAAACAATCGATATCAATTGTTAGCACCTACTTATTTAATTCTCCGAAAGATTTTATTAAAAAAAAATTGTTTTAATTTAAAAACTTTAGAAATGTTATTTTGTTTTAATGACGTAATAATTACTTAATTTTAAATATATTATAAATATTCTTTATTTCTTGTATTCTTATTAAAAACTTTTATTTGTTAAAAAAATTGCATTTTGTCTTCTTTAGTTCGTCTCTTTTTTGTCAAGATAAACACTAACAGTCTATAAGTTTGTAGGCATAATATTACACAATTTAATAAAACATCAATAAAAAATAGATATTAGTTTTTTGATAATTCAATTGGCCTCATTTTCAAACATGATTTTTCGTTTTGCATTTTATGTTCTTCGCTTAATTCTGTATGATTTTAAATGTGATTTTTTTTTGCAGAGTATTTCATTATCTGCCATTTACTTATGGAAAAATATTAGTGTTAGCAGATGGGAATGGAATTTAAAAAAAATTTAGTGATATTTCTGACAACATATAAAGTGCATGGAAAAAAATTTTGCTCATTGTCTTAGGGAATACAAGTTTCTAACTTGAAAATTGTGGATTTCCTAAACAATAAGTAGTTTGTTAAATAAACATACGTGGATAAAAATAAAAACAAAAAATTATTATGTAGTTTTAAGTCATTTTGAAATTAAATCATTTTTATTTTGTTTCTGGTTTTTGAGACCTCATTCTAAAAACTTATTTTTGATGGTTCTAATTTGAATTTTGAAATTTAATCAGTTAGAGTTTATATTTTTCTAATAATTTTCGCTTTTTCTATTTATCTCGTAGCTGCTTTGTGCGATTATATTATGGAAGATATTGAAATTAATCTCTTTATTAATTTAAATGTTAAAATTCTGAATTAAGTAGAAACTATGTAATACCGCTTTGATACGACTATTATGTAATTTATTGAAATTGAAAGTTATTAGAAAATGAAGATACATCGGAGTGTAGAGAAGCGAACTTTTAATCCAGACGACCAATTAATAATAAATATTTCTTTATTTGGTGTTATCGTTTCAGCGTTTTGAAATTAGAATGCACAGATTGTAGGATCATTACTTACATTTTTCCAAAAAGATAAAATGTAATTTTTATAACAATTAATCGTTATAATAAATATAAATTTTAACTTATGCTTAATTGGATTAAGTGTGATTATTTATAAGTTTACTTAATGTACGAAAATATATATATAATATTTATATATATTTTTATACATTGTAACAATTATATTATTTAACTAAAATCAATTGACACACGAGGAGATTAATTAATATGATATTAATATTTCTTTTTTTTATATATATAATTGCAATGATACATTTTCACTTTGATTTGGATATGTTCATTTTATAATATCAATATAATATATATATATATATATTTTCTATAAATTTAATTCAATATATTTATACTTGTGTTGACTATGCATATTTTCTTTTCAATATGTAAATGAATTGTTAAAATGATAAAAACCATTAATATGAATAAAAATTATTATCGCTATACACAAAAATGGCTATTGACTATATTATTTAATTTACTGAAATTAAATTGACGCAATTATTAAACAATAAATAAATTTCAGAGTGTAACTGTACATAGGCATTGCAGCCTTGCTCTTAAAAAGGCAATCCAATTTCAAAAGCTTCAATAAGTGCATTACCCGAATCGTAAATACCAATAACACCAAATAATACACCCAAAAATATAATAAAATAGTTCCAGGCACGTGCCTGCTGATCGAGTAAATGACCTTTAATTTTCAAATGAAAATAACATGGCCAAATAAAACTTAACATTGTACCAGTAAAACTTCCAATAAATCCCATTAATATTGAAAAATGTGGTATAAAAATAGCCATCAAAATTGTACCAACAATAACACCAACACGAAATGCAAAACCCCATACTTTTAATTCACCATCTAATGCCCAGATTGTTGGAAATGGTGATTTTGGTTTACCTCGAAAGAATGCGCGTTCAAGTAATTCACAGGCAGCATAATATGGTAATGGATAACTTAAAATAGCTTTTATTACCAAAAAAAAATTCACCATACCCTTAAAACCACTTGCATGCAAATTATTTGTTATCACTTGTTGTGTATCATTTTGAAATGTTAAAAAACATATATAACCAAATAACGATTTAAATACAGCCGCAGCAATATGCGACCAATCTAACATCCATTCAAATTTTGATCGATCAGTCATATTACCTTCGAGAGTGGGCAAAAATATTTGTGACGTATACGAAAATACAATAACACCTAATGATATGGGAAAATTTTCCATGTCAATACTCCATTTTACCTTTGACCATCCCCAGTCACCAATTTCCAATATACAATAGCCAAGAATAACAGCATTAATTACCAAATGAGACATCGTACACCAAAATGAAAGAACAGACACCATATGCAAAGATTTTAGTAATGCCAATGGAATTAAAAATATTCCAATAAGCATCATCCAACATCTAAATGAAAAAGAAAATATGTTTACTTTAAGTGGTTTTTAAAAATATATTTTAAATGTTTACCGTGAATCCAAAGCACCTTCTGGAAAAGTGCCAGCCATTAAATCCCCGCAAACAACAACATATAAAATACACGTCATCAACAATTCTATAATTTGAGCAATGCTAACCGCTCTAGCACCAACTCTTGGTCCAAAACATACTTTTGCTAAAAATTATATTGTATTTAGAAATATTTTAAAAATATATAAAATACAAACTACTCTGTACCTATCGACACATAACTATCCCTTACACGAACCGGTTCACCAGTATTTGGATCTGGCTCATATAAACATTGAACAAGAATCTAAAATAATATTAAGTTTAAGTTTAATCATATTTTACATTGCTTGCAATCAATAATATTACTTTTCCCGTATAACAACAAATGTGTGCAATGCCAACCATTGCAATAATTGCCCAATAGCCTCCTCTAAGAACTGCAAATGGTAATGACACAATAAACATGCCCTGAATAGCATTTGTTACATTCCATGCAGCTTGATACTCGTTAATTTTTTCATTGGATGCACCTTCAGCACACGCAAATGAACTCTCTGTTGATGCAACGCTCGATTGCCTATAGAAATATAAGAAAGAATGAACAAATGACATTTTTTATTTAAAAAGAAAAACTCTTTTGAATTAAGAAATGTGTCTAACCTATTTGGAAATGTACCAGATTGCTGATAGCCTTGATCATAATCACCAATAAATGAAGTGCTCTCTTGACCATAGCTTCCACTACCATTTTGAGCAAAACTGTTTGGATTACCAAATGGATTTAATTCATGATGTTCACGTGGACCTACAAAAGAAACCATAATATAATTTTAATTTAAGCTTAGGGTGGTAACTTTGAACACGGCTAGTAAAAGTCCATGGATTTTTCGAGAAAAAAAAAGATTCCCACGATGTTTTTGGACAAATCGGTGGTTTTATGATTAATTCTTTGTTATTGCATTAGTGTTAATAAGAAACCACGAGAAACCCACCGATTTGTTCGAAAAGTTTCGATATCGGTGATTTTGTTTTCGAAAAATCTATGGATTTTTACTAGCCTTGTTCAAAGTTACCACCCTTAATAGCTTCCTAATTTGAAATAACAATAATGCAATAGAATTTTCTTATATTCAAAGTAATTTTTTGGATCCAATTATATGTTAAGCATATATTGTATTGAACTTTTAACCAGCATTTGTCCAGGTGGGAGAAAAAAAAAATAGCGAAGGTTCATTTACGCATCCGGTTCAATTGATTAATAGATATATAAATGGAAATATTAGTAAAATTTTTTTTTTTTTTTTTTTACCTTCGAGTTGATCAGCAAAACGAACACTTTGTGGTCTCGGTGGTACTGGTGGTGGTCCGCGCGGCTGCTCATAATCACCTTTATCTGGCTTGTCAGGCATTGTTTGACGTGCCGTTTGCAATGCTACATTTAAGATATTCTTAACTGGTGGTAGAGGTATTGAACGTACTGCATTTAAAAAAGACATCTCACTGATTTTTTTTAAATTTCAAATTAAACACCTTTTTCTTCTAAATATTTACACTAAAAATGTTAGATGCTATACAAAAACTTGAAAATTTTCTATGTGATTAATATGTGTATTGCTTTAATTTTAAATGCTAGTATCATTGAACAAAATTTTTTTAAAATACACTATCATTTATCTCGAAATAATATTTTATTCGTTTATTTTAACTAATTTGTGCATTATTAAACTGATGCGAAAAATTTCAATATACAGACTTTTTCTTATTATCGAATATAGATAGAGGAAGAACACAAAATATCGATTTTGTCGGAAGACCAAAAATAAGAACACAAAAAAAAAACGAACAGTCAAAGCAGCCTTGGCGGATCTTAGAAAAATTAAAATTGTATTGAAAGTAACAATAAAACAAATCAACGAACACTATTCCCCATAATTGCACATGTACCCGATTAATTTAATTTAGGTTTTAGCACTTTTTTCTAATTATTAAAATAATATAATTAAATGTATGGAATTGATGGAAAATGGATGTCCGCTGTGATGGTAAAATAATGAATAGGATGAAAATGTGCGATGTGTAGTGGCAAAGTATATATTTGTATTGAATGTGTCATGGTATACGTTTTTCCCTCTATGTACGATGAAACTTGATGAGAGAAACTCCTTGTTAGAAATTTGATGCTGCGCGGTACATCATATCTATATGTATTTTCACTGGCAATGTATAAGAAAAATAAGAGTAACATCAAATGTAACCCTAGTAAAAAAAGAAGTGTTAGTTTAGTTTACAATCCCACAATATAATCCTAATATACCATAGTGCACTTTTCGCTTGGGAATAAACATTGAAATTAATCTGGGAGGCGTACGTTTACATCACCATGAATCTTGCTACAAATACGTACCCATATACAATTAATTCCGAGATATGTTCATTTTAGTAGAATTTTCTTAGAATTTTTTTTTTTTTTAAAACAATAAACGATCTTTGAGCAAATAAAAATATATTAAACAGAATCAACGAAATACACGGAATAATTTTGAAGGTATTTCAAAATTTAGAAACTAAGTACTACCTACCAGAAGAAGTCTGCATGAACACAAATAAGTTGTTATATAAAGAATCATTCATTACAACTATGTAAGTTGTCCAGGTCCATGTCCATCAATATCCAAAATTTATAAATATATAGCGATTTCGAGGCATTGATTTTATGTTAATCTGCTCAATATTATCGATGGACATGGACATTCACGCCAGACCTCTGCTACGTATCAGTTGTGAGTTTATTTCTACTTTTTCTACTTATGAAATTAAATTATTACAATACATGATTTTTGAAATTAAAACCTATAATCTCTTTACGGAAGTTCAAATTACTAGAAGTATGACAACATGAGGACAAATGTTACCACAATTTAATACCGACTATTGGCAAAAATCTGAGGTTTAAGGTTTTACTAGAAATACAAATAAGCAAAACTCTTCCAAATATAAAAAAAAATCAAAATGTCGGCAACGATCTAAGCTACTGATTTTTGTTAATAACTTTACTTATATAAATGAAAAAAAAAAAAATTATTTAAAGAAAAATTTACAAAACCAATATTTTATTTTACTTTTTTCTAAAAATTAAGTAAAACTGTAGTATGTATATAGAAATTGTTATTGTGATACTTAAAAATATTTGCTAAAGCTTATTAAAAAATAAAACTTATAAATTATACTAAGAACTAAAGACAACAAAAGAAAAAAAAATTGACCTTTAACCTTTGCCCATGAACTTTGAACTTTTGGGGATAAGATTAGTTTCGTCCACTCTACGACACAGTATAAGTATTCAGTGTTGCAATAATAGATAACGAAAAGTATTATCTAGATAAGATAAGATAAGATAAAAAATTATCTAAATACTATCTAGATATCTATTTTCGTAGATAATTTCAAAGTAAGTGGATCAATGATTTCTAATAACAGTACAAAGGGACGCTATTATATTCACAACCGTATTGTTGAAAATTCATACTAGAACTACAATATAAATAAAAGAAAAAAAGAAAACATACATTAACAATTTAATAATTAACAATTTAATACATAGTACAATTTAATACATAGTACAATTTATCACTTTTTAGTTTTTACATCTGCGGCTTATTTTTTTATTTTTACCGACATATTAATATTTGTTGCTTACATGACGCATTATTATAATCTTACGCAATTTTATTTTATTTTTATATAAAAAAAAAAATAACAACCCATAAATGTTGAAGTAAAAATGGTAAATCTGGCAGCCTCGCGAAAAGTTTCTTTTTTCACATTTTTCCGCTATAATTTATGTATTTTTAAGATATCTCGCGGAAACGGACAAAAATGAAAACTCTGCTCCCAAAATATACGAGCTAACTTCATATACCTGCAAGGGATTTTCATAATTTTGAACCATCTCCGAGAAAAATCGAATACCGCAACCGCCTTTTATCTATCGATGTTGATGTTGTACTACTGTGATTATTAATAGTAGTTGATAGATTATTTGTAATAATGGGCAACGCCGATTGTTTGTAATTTGATAAGAGTGAAAGGAAGAGCGATTAATTTCTGTGATGTAATTTCACGCGTATCAATCGATATAGATCGCTCTCCCTGCCACTTCACTTTGCGTACAACAGCCGGCCGGCTAACAAAATAAAGTAAAAACCCAAAACCAAATCATATTAATTAATTGTATTAAAATAAAATTAAATTCAATTAAAATCCAAGTTAAGGTAAATAAATCGAGTGTTTATTATTTTATAAGAAAATTTACAGTCCATTAAATCCAAGAAAGAAGAAAGACAGAGAAAATAGAAAAAGGACAGGTGTGATACAAAACACCGATGTTGTTGGTAATTCAAATTGGTATTCTTCCACTATTGTGTCATTAATATCAAAATATTCCTCCTGCTGCTGTTGTTGGCTAAAGGAAAGAATTGTGGCTGGTACATTTAAAGATGCAGTAGTAATTTCTTTGGTTTTTGTTAACTTGATATTGCTGTGAGTTCTATAAATACATCATAATTAGCTGCATTAATTTTAGCGAAGATAATTGAATAAAAATTACACGATTTATGAGGTTTACAAGCCATATACGCGTTTTAGTGAATAACCCTAATAGCATTTTATATTTTTCCATCAATACTGTAATTTAGTTCAATTGGTACAAATGCTTAAGTTCAACTAGAACGCTCTACCAATAAGGAACAAAAGCAAAACTTTAAAATGTTTCTTTTTGCCAGTGACAAACATATAAGTATAATGATTCTTTTCTTACACGAAAATAAAATTTAAACATTACAATTTATTTAAAGTCTATGCATTACAAATGTTCTAAAAAAAACATTTCTCCAGTAAAACCCCTTGTTAGGAGAATTTCACAATATTTATTTTTAATTTCGGAGTAATTTCCCCTTATACAATCAGTTGAACCTATTTTATTAAAACCATTCAAATTATTTCATAAATTTAAAAAGCAATTTGGAGGGGTAGAAATGTTTATACAAAGCTGGTGAATTCTGACCAAAAATTGTGATATAATATCAGAAATTTATATCACAATAGGGGTATTTCGGTAACGTTGTAAAAACCCTAGTAAACTTAAAAAGATATTGAAAATGATACCAAATACAGATTCAATACAATATATATTTTTCATTAGTTATTTTTATCGGTTGGGTTAGTATCAAAGATTAAATAAAATGCAAAAAATTATTTTGTATCATTTTCCATTTTTTTTTTAATATAATCAAAATTCTTGTGTAAAAAATTAGCGTTAATTTATTCACACTTTTCATATCCTAACAGTTAATCAATGAAACAAATTACACTTTGTAGTATGTTGAGTTATTTTTTTTTACAATTTATTTATATATATTCTTGTTCCTATTCACAGTAAAACTTTATTTAGTTTCTTCCATATATGTAGCATTATTTTGTTTCACCATATGCCATAGCTCGTAAATTACTTTATAAAAACGGTTCAATTTCATTTTAAATATTTCTCGAGCTACTCCTCATTTAAGAACACCTTATATCAGTCCTGTTCTTCCCCATAGACTTTATTCCCCGCTTTACTTTAATAAACGGTTTAATTTCATTTTAAAGATTTCTTCCGTTTTCTTTTATTCAAGTAAACCTTATAACAATTTTGCGTTCACCTATAGACTTTATTCCCCATTTTACTTTTATAAACGGTTCAATATCGTTTTAAAATTTATTATAAAACAGTACAAATGTAATTATTGATAATAGCCCCACATTATTTCCCCTTAGACTTTATTCACCACTTAAAATTGTTAAGCCCTTCAATTTCATTTAAAAACAGCAACGTTCATGTAGTTTCTAAGGCAATATGAAAGCTGGTGACTTGATCACTTCACAAATTAATTTCGTACATAATTATCTAAATGAATTACTACTTGACTTTATAATCACCGTTTCATTTATATTTTCTGATGGCTTGTGATAAAACTTCTGCAAACGAGATCAAAATTTATTTATAAAGATTAATACCAACCAGCTCTATTTTCTATATATTTCGTTAATAGCCTATTAGCTATAAATTACAAAAATACAGCTTCCATGTATTTATTTATTATTCCTTGATTACTTGATAATACAGTGAACTCTCGATATTTGCAACTTCCATTTTATGCAACACTCAAAGATTTATACGGCGTAAGAATGAACATAAAATTATAAGAAGCAAAATTATTTGCTTGAAGGAAGTATTTTTTTGCATTTATTCGTTATATTCCCTTGTCATAGGTTATGGCTATGAAATACAGCAGGTGAATTCTGATCAAAAATTGTGATATAATATATAACATATTTATATCACAATATTTTAATACACAGGGTGGTTTAAATAACATCATATTAGAACAAAAATATATTTCCCATGTTAGTTGAACCACCTTTGTATTGAAATATTGTGATATTATATATATCACAATTTTTGGTCAGAATTCACCTGCAGCTCTTTCTTAAAAACATTAATTCATTATTGGTTTGCGTCGCCTGTAAAAGAGATTCCCCACAGACAGACTTCATGAAATCACCGAATATCCAACTATCAAGGAATATATGACAACAACTACTAAAAATTTCTTGGAAAGATGTAGAAATTCATCTTATGACCTGATACGAAGTCTAGCCTAAGTTGAGCCTATGCCCTCTCATCAAATGAGAAGGTATAAGGACTCAAAGCCACATATAAGACTATGAATAAATAAAAAATATACATAAGACATAAAATTCAATTGTAAAAATTAGTTATATATTGTATAATAATATTTTTTTAAACGCAGAATCTTATTTCTCAAAGTTCTCATTTACTACGTTTATAATGCAAAAATGTAGCCCGGGCTACATGTAGCCGCACTAGACTGGCCAGCGTTGTAATGCAAGAAAATGTAACCTACGTGTGTTTATAATGTTTATAAAAGTCGTACTACATTTGACACTAAATTAATATCTTATTATAATTAACAAATAATGATATTAATACAACATCATTTAGTCGTAATACAAAGTGAAATAATATTTAAATCATAAATAAGCAATTTTTTTTACATCGGCCTGTAAGTAGTTACTTAATTTTTTTTAAAAAAACATTTTTTTTTTAAATGAAGTAAAAGTCTTAACAAATCAGCAAATCTACAAAAAAATTGCTCTAATATACACCGTTCAAAGTGTGTATAGTAAAATATTGCATTTTTTCTTTAAAAAATATCTAAAAAAAAAAAAAGTTACCATTCGATATTTGCAACAGGACCCAGAACGAACTTGTTGCAAATATCGAGAGTTTACATACCCAAATCTGAATGCCGAAAATATTTGTTAACCCATATTTATTTTCTCCAAATATCAATTTAATGAATTCCATATAGAAGTTAGCAGTAGCTTTAGATTTATAACCAAACAATTTAATGAAATTTGTTACAAACTTTATTATAAAGCAAAAATTATTTGCAGAAAGCCAAGCTTTATCATAGCAAATACATTATTATATAAAACATTTGTAAAATGGGTAAAGAATCAGGATGTATCTAAATAAATATGATTTTCTTTTTTCTTCCTTATTGATTTACCGTACCAGCATAGTAAGTAAATTTCTCATTTCCTTCCAAATATAAATTTTATCAAACAATTTGATTATATCTAAAATATCAATAAATATATAGATAAGTAATAGAGCCAGGCGTATGGCATGATTACCAAATAATATTTTGATCGGTGATAATAATTGTGATATAAATTTACTTGTCATTTTATTCTTTTTAAAAAAATCTTAGTAGTGACTAATTGTATTATTTTATTTAGGAATTTTTTTGTTTCATTTTATTATTGGAATCTTTGTCAAAGTGCTATTAATTAATAACAATTAATCTTATAGTTTACCGTTGAGGCTACCATAGACCATGAAACTATGTGACGGCTTCTTTATTTTTTAAATTAATCCTTAGTAAAAGAAAGTTAATGGTTAATGCTACAGCTACAAGGAACTACAGGTATTTCTTTGTATTAGATTTTAATTTACAAATAGTAAATGGTTTTTTAATTTTAATTTTTTACAGTTTTGTAAATTATGATGGCACATTATGAAATCTTATGAAAGTGATGGAAGTAAGAGAATGCCTGACAATTATGAGAATTAAGATGGTGCAGAAAAATTAGAAGATTATATGGATTTGGAGCATTCAAAAAATATTGATTAAAGATTAAAATTATGTTGAAAATTAAAGAAAAGAGTTCTAATGAAACAAAATCCATAAATCTTGACAACTTTTCTCTAATATGATTTCTTCAATAATACTAGAAACATAAGATTTGTAAAAGTTTATGTCCTGTCTAGATGTTAATTCTATGGAGTATATATCATTTTGTTACAAACTAATTAAACGTTTAGCATCACGAAATAGTTCTTCCCAGAATAATATACTATTTTAGTAATTCAAAAACTTATAGAAACATTCATTTATAATTCATAAATCTACATTCATTCATTCTACTTTTAAATTTCGTCTAGTATCAGATTTATATAATATTGCGATATTCAATATAATCCAACACCCAGCCATGAGAACCAACATATTCTTCCATAATTTACGTATTTTGATACTTTCAACCTCCCAGGTACCGTAGAATATATTTGTATTGGCAAAAAATATAAAACTATAAATGTACATCAAGATCAACCGAACAGAAGTTCATCGTCGTCGTAACTATAAAACAAAATTGGAGTTAAAATTTCTAAAGATAAAAATTTTGCTGTCTTCTTTTACAAAATTTATAGTTTAAGTTTCCTTGTTAATAAAATATATTGATAGCATATAACCATAGAAGGAAAAATAAAAATGGATATAGAAGTATTCATTGTATAGACGAATATATAAGAAAAATTTCAAACATTATAATGTTATTAACCTATATTATGTTATAGATATTGGTGATTTTTAAATGTGTATAACATATAATTATATATATACATTATACATTAACATTCTTATGCGGATATTGGACCACAGTCCGTATACGGAAAGAAAGTAACATCTGTAGGGACTATTTAAAATTTATTTTTCAGATAGAAAATTTCTATAATATTTATTCAGTCGAAGCGATAAGGATTGAAAATAGAATTTATTTGACTTTACAAATGCTCCTTAAAATAGTTCCGTATCAATAAAAGATTTTGCGTTAACCCGTATTTACGAAAATATGCATACAAATTACATTCAAATATTTACAAATTATTAAGAAACTTTCTGAAAATATTTTCTTAAAAGAAGGAAAAAATCATCTTATTTCTTCCCCACTTTTTTTTTTTTTTTATCTGTCTTCATTTTGCTAAATATAGTTATTGCAAATAAGAAGATGTCCATTACGTAGAGTTTGTTTTTAAAACAGTATGTTTTCATTATGAGTGCTGTACCTATATTAGATGTTTATCAGAGGATGTTGCAGAAAACGAAGAAAAAGCGTTATTAAAACAATATTTTATACAGGAAATTACTAGCAAACTAAACATTGTTTTCTTTTTTATCATTTAATGGTAATAGCACGGCATTCTAATATAATATTAGTGTGCCGTGGTAATAGGAAAGTGAGTTTGATATTCGTACAAAATACATTAAAAATAACTACTATCATTTAATCAGAAAATAACACAGATTTGTATCTGTATAACAATACTAACCATTAATTTGAGTAACGAATATAATATAAAGCGAGCATAACAAAATAAATGATTTTAAGTTGGCACTCTTCAAATATCGTAATTCGTCCAAATGCAAAAAACATTTAATCCAGTTTCATATTATATTTTTGCTACGCTATGATAAACACGCGCGCACAACCAGTGGTATAAATTACTACCGCACAAATGGTAATCTATAACCTAAACCTCAAGCCACCGACCAACCAAAAAATAATTACCTTCATTTTATTTATAAATTTAATATAAATAATATTATGGTTGTGATGGAAATGAATCTGATTTAGAAAATGTGAAATAAACCAATTGCACGATCATAAACATAAATTTCAATCGTTTACGTAGCACAAAGACACATAAGTTTAGAATTGAACAAAGCGTAGGCGACAAATATTATTCTATTTTAGAATGTAAAATAATTAGGAAAAACAATAAATGTTTAATGTAACTCCATTTTCTTATCAGTTGTTTATAATATTCAGTTATATGTAGTAGAAATGGTGTATCAGTGTACCAAAATCTTTAAATCTTGATTGATTTGTTAGAAATATTTTTGCAGAAATTTTTGATAATAAAAAAAGTATTTTAAACAATGAAATATATCAAAAGATCAAGAAGATTTAAAAGTTAAACTGTAACGACTTTACTTTGTGTATAAATTACTTTTAAATAGATATTCGTGTCGAAATAACATGTATGCCAAAAAGAATTCTGCACTTATATGCAACATACAAGTTATGTGTATGCACCGAAGAAAATGTATTACATTATTATAAGGTACGAAGCACACGAGCTTTAGACATTCATTATTCTTTTCGTTGAAATATAAACAGTAAAGAGATGAATTTTCTCGTAAGTCTCATTTTTATATGATTATATTTAATAGTCTAATATATGCCAGTTGTTCTAAAATTTTCATTTAAAAATAAAGTAATTTTGAATCTTTTCTGAACTGGACGTAATTAAAATTATAAATTATTTTAATTATAATATTTTAAGTATATGTTGAAAATATTTTAATATCTCATCTTACATTTTTTTTTTTCAACATTTCAGGCAATTCATCAGCATCATTTGACTGGCAAATTTTAACTTGTTTATTATTTATTTAACGACATATAATATTTTAAGAAATAACAATAAATGACTACAGTTAATCATTGCAATTATCATGTCATGATGAAGAAAAGAGATTAGCAAACCACTATCAAATACAAAGTAGATAAAATTCGATTAAAAGAGCTTACAATTAAATTTTCACTTTTTTTTTTTTGATTTGTTGACAATGGTACTTCTTTATGCCCTTCAACGCTGTACTGAACATTAAGGTTAATATTTACTTCAATTTTGAAAAGTTTTAAAAATATTATGAAAAAAATAAAGTATATATATTATTTATATTGGTTTTGTAATATTTTATACGTAATTATTAATTAAATGTATTATTTTAAAAGTAATGTTATGTTTTCTCTATTATCAATTTGAACATACCTACACGATCAAAGCATTCAATCTACTTAGGTACATATTGTTGCTACCATAAAAATTGCATCTTTATTATACCAAGAGCAGAAACTAACCAAACCATTTTTTAATATATTATGATCCTCGTAATAATATTTGACCCGCTAAATTTGGGAACAAAACCAAAATTTGTATCATTTTTATTGCTTTAATGCAGTCATTATATTTAAAAAAAAAACAAATAAATAAAAAAAAAAAACAGGGGCAATAGTGCAAAGCTATATAAAAGCATATTTTGTAGAAATAAAACAAATATTTTAATGGAACTTATAGCTGGGGACGCTTATGCAAAACTCGACAAGCGCTATCAGAATATTTTTTAAGTCAATATTCAATTGCTAAACAGTGATGATCAATAAGAGGTTTTGAGTATCTAAGTTTTTATTTTCAATAAACTTTTAGTCAATGCATAAGCAAAAAAAAAAAACACCATAAAATAAAAGTCCATAAAATTATTAAAAGGTTCACTAATCGATTTGATCACAAATATTGTTAAAGCACAAGAAAAAAGCAAACAAAAAACAATGAAAAATAAATATAAAACAAATTTGTAGTGTCTACTGTCAACTGTCGCTGGGTTTATAAATTTATAGTCATTTTATTTGCTTGTTAGATTGTTTACATAATAATATCAAATATAAGCAATATACATAAATGCACAATATGAATAACTGCGGACAGAAAAACATAACAAAAATAATACACATACAATAAAAGTTATACAAATTTAACGAACACTTTTTCGAAAGTTCATCTCGTTGCGTTTTGGAAAATATATAGCTAACTAAAAGAAGTCCCACATACAATACTTTTTGACAGTTTTGGTTTTTTTTTATACATATATAATATATATAAATATATATATATTTTTTTTATGCATTAAATTTGAACTTGCTTCTGTAATAAATAATAGAAGGTAAATATGCATAAATCTGCTAGCGGAAAAAAAACTTTTTTCATTTTGATTATAATATGTTTCTAGTCTAGATTTTGAAATATTTGTATAGGTGCATACAAAAAAAAAAGTAGCCCTAGCGAAGAGAAGCGAAAAAAAGTATATAACCAATTGAAAGAGGAGAGAATCCAAAACAAAAAAAAAAATAAAAAAAAAGAATGTAACATAACGTAAAAAGCGCGCACATGGTTATAACTATTATAAGAGTTGCAGTGTAATAATATATAAAAAGCTTTTGTTGTACCCAGAATTACATAGCACAAATTTTCCAAGGCAATAAATTTTTCAGAAATTAAAGAAGTCAGACTCAGAATTCTATATAACTCGCTTTGAAATAATATATAGAAGAAGAATATAGAGTATAAGATAAGCTATGGCAAAGTCTGAAATTGGTTTTTTTCTTTTTTTTTTTCTTTTTGGTTATTGTTGCTGGTTATTATGCTGTTCTGCGGATTGTGTTTTATTATTATTGTTTTCTTAATACTTTTTCGTGTACAACCACCATCATGTCCAATAAAAAAAAAAAAAAAAAAACGTATTATTATATTATATATGGTGAATGGCAAAGGCTTTGCCATTCATTCTTTCGATTTTTTTTTCTCTTCTGTTTGCTATTTTATTGATGCCAACGCAAGCACAAATATAAGAAGAACCAGGTATTATATATTGGAGGGTATAATGAATTTCTTATATTGATTGAGTAATATAAAAATAATTTCGATTTTGTGCTTGGTTTGGTTTGATTTGCACAGATGCTGATATATTGTTTTTATATACGTCATTTTCGGCCTTTTCATATTTCTGATTTATTATTGAATACAAATATAGTGGGTTGAACATGAACTTATACTGAAAATTCCACTATAAATAATTAGGCAATTGAATAAGCTAGTGAAAGCTATAGGCAAATTTTAAGCATAAGCGTAAAAGCTGTAACAATATGAGCATCCTGTTCTCAAATCAATTGAGGTCTTATTTTTTTTTCAAATATCTTATTGTAAAAACCAATTACTTTATTTCCTAAAATATTTTCAATGCTTAGTTTTTATATATAAAATATTGAGGAAGAAAAAATTGTTGTAATTTAATTTCTTTTCGTAATTTTGTTTAATTATAACGTTATGAATTTTGAACAACAACAATAAGGCGATTTACAACCAATCAAATTGTCATATTAGATTCAAACATGATTTAATATTATTTATTATTATAAATGACAAAACCAATTTTATAATATTTCAAGTGAACAACAAGAATTACTTATATTACATAAAATATAATATATAAATATAATACAAATACAGTAGGGTCTCGCTAGCTCGAACTCAAAAAGTTTATTCGAACTATCGAATTCACCTTATAAATGGATAACGATTAAAGCTCGTATAAAATCCTTCATGTTAAATTTATTTCGATTTATCAAGGGATTGAAGAGGGTGAAATATTCGAGAATTGAAATATAGAAGTAATATAATGTATTTTAATTTAATTATGTTTATTTTAATCATATATTTTCTAAAAAAAAAGAGCGTCAGTTGCATGGCTGATGGGTTGTATACTTTTTTATATTTTGAAATAAAAAAAAAATATTCGTTAATAAGTAAGTATTTCGCCGATGATTAATTTAAGTGACTGTAAGGGGAAGTGGGGCTCTATTTAAATAATTTAAAAATCAGGGATGGAGTTTTTTATTTAATTTAATTTAATTTATTTAATTGATAAACCTTTTAATTAAAAGATCATCTATTTTGTATATTTATTTTCTTTTATAGTTTCATATGTAACAAAGCGTCAAGGGGAAAGGGGCAAAACGTTACGAAATGTGAACTGAAGAGAGGGAGTTCAAAAATCATCAAAATTGCTTCAAGTAATTTATAGACATTCCTTAAGTTATAAGTAATTCTTGTCAATTAATTCATTTTCACATTTTATTATTTCTTCATAAGATTATCCTTAAATAAGCAATTCTAATATAATTTAACTGTTCAAACTTCAAAGTTCCCCTTGTGGTTTTTATCTTCACCATTAAATTTTGATACTATACATAGTTTTTTTGTACTCATATTAAAATGAATATTGATTTCAATTTATAGAAAACAAATGTATTCATGAATTGAACAACATATAGAACAATCACCATAGGAAACCGTAAACCTCAAAAACTATTCTATCCTATATTTTGTTGAATATAATTGTAATATCCATAAATATTATATCTATTTGGGGAGTAATTGAGTTTAAAAGTTCTTTCGTTTAAGCGCATTCCTCTTCAACTCTTCGCCTATATGAACAACTATAACCATTGAACCAGAATAAAATATAAAACTGAATCGAAAATTAGAACATAACTATCTGTATTAGAAAAGCGAACCAAAGCTCACACAAAAACCTAACTTGCTATACAGCATCGGCAACATTTATATTATATTATATTCTATACATTATATGTATATTATAACGTGCAATCGTAACTATTATATATTTAGAATTTATTTGCCAGACAAATAAAACTTGCATGTGCAATTATCATGAAGAAGATTCATTTCTATTCATATTAAATTACCAAGGTTGTTGGTTGAATTGGTTATAAAATAAATTTTCAACGTGAAAGTCATGTCAAGGATGTAAACGAAATATATTTATATACTTAAAACTTACATACGAGATGGATTTAGTGGTAGAAATAGTGGATGGAGGCGGACATTGACGTTGACGCTATTGAATTGAGTAGTTGTAGAATTGAAGATTGAAGTTTGAAAATTATGTTTTTGAAATGAGGTATATAAACAATAAGATCAAGTACTTATTTATTTTTAAGTTTATTAAGAAATTCGATATAAATCTGTATCACAAATAATTTATAAATCGTTGCAAATTCTTGGATAGAAATCCAAATAATCCATAAAAATGATAAATAATAATAATATTAGTTACTTTTTTATTAGTCATTGTAACTATAGACTGTATTTTTTAATTTATTTATGAATTAAAGCGACCCAACGTTTTATTAAACATGAAAAAAAAAACCTTCCCGCGAAATTCACCAGTACTTTTTGAGATGTTCAATATTAAAATCGCCAATCGAACTATCTCTCTTTATAAACAAAGCTTATTGGAACAAATGTAGGAGCAAATTAATATAAGTATTTTATTATTTACTTTATTATATATATTTATATATATCTATAACGCTCAACATTTAACATAAAAACAAGAAATTATAATTAATTTGAAATTATGGAAACCACATAATGTTTGGTTTAAAATATGGTGTCTTTCTTGTATTGTTATTTAACTATAAATTTTGGATGGAAACTTCATAGCGTAAATGTTTATTATTATACCAGAGAGCGCGCGATTCATCCACCCATTAAGTACTATAGAGAATTTCGTATAATTATTTATTAGATTAGATGACAGTTTATAAATTTAGTAGCAATCTGCAGAATGTTACACCATATACCCATCCGCAACCATCTCATAACATATTATTTTATATGTATTTACATATAAAACAATATGAATATCAAACATATCGCAGCTGTTTTAGCCGCGAAACATTATATAAATTATTATTAAGTTTATTTTGATATTATGGAGAAATATTTATAGGTGTTTATTTTCTAGATATTTTATTCATTATTATCATAGAATTTCCAAATATATTTGAAAATAACGGTAATTGATGAAACTGGAAACGTATGTTTATGAACAAATTAGCATTTTACAGAATATATATATATAATGTTTCTGTAAAACCAAATACCTGGTACCTGGTACCTGGTACCAATTGATATTTCATAAATTATGGCATTAACTTGGATCGCTTTGCAAAAGTTTGTCAGAATTTCTTTATAACTATTGATAAGTTTTAACTTAAAAATATTAATTTCATTCCATTATAATAGTTTTGTGAGATTTTTAAGGAAAGTGAAAATAATATGGTTTGGCTAAAGTTTATTCTTTCTAAAACTGTGAAGTAGTAGTAAAAGAATTAGTGTCTTTTCTTGATTTTTAAAATAATGAAATTATTTCTATTTGCAGTATTTTTTTTGAATTCATTATGTAATAATTATATATTTATTTATTTGCATTACTGTCTTAGCGAAAATAATAATATAATATATATATCGAAAACAATAATTTCATTTGCATTTCTTTGTAGAACGGAACGAAATTAATTAATAATATTACTTCATTTTTGAAAAAAATTAAGTATGTCGTGGTTTCGATTTTTTTTTTTGGGTTTTTGCATTTCTGGAATTTTAGGAAAAATTTCCCCCTTTTTACGTTTTTAAAAAATAAAAATTCAAATAAATCAAATTGGGCGCTGTTCAATATTACTTAACGCGATTTTGGTCTGTTTTAGACCCCCCCTCTCCCATCGTAAAAATTTTTATATGAAGTTTTTTTCTCTTTTATATGAAGCGTAACACAGCACCAAACCCCTCCTCCCCCAAAAGCGTTACGTAATTTATGAACAGCGCCTTGGGGGAAAAACAAGATAAGCCACATTTCATTTTTGATGACATTTTCGATTATAATTTGATAGCAGTTACATTTACGAGCCTGATACTCTACACTAGTATTCTTTCCAGTTTTGCGAATAAAACTCTGGAACATCAATACTTATAGCTCCAGTGGTTTATGATGTTTAAATGTCACAAAATGTGTAAATGTGGCTTATATTGTTTTTCTCCCAAGCCTTTCAAATATGGTTATATTGTTTTGTTTTTGTTTGTTCGTGCACTTTTGAAAAAACAGGTACCTCTATATCTAACAAAAATGAACTCGTGCACCAATCCATTGGCAGCTTTTTTTTTGTAAGCATTTCAAAGAACATCACCATATTTCATAAAATTCAAATGCATATATAATATATATATGTACATGTAATTGAAAATTAACTTAAACTATGAGAATCCTCTTAGTTTCACATCAGATGAACAAAGAAAGAAAATAATTTGCATCCATTAATCATTTGTATTTTTATGCTTAAAACAAATATTATATCAATTTAGTTTAGATCACTGCCCTTTTATACATTAGGGTGGATCGAATTTTTCAGAACCGGCGGTACCATTGTTTTCTGAGTTGCATTTTGTCTCAAAATTACCGTCATTTTTTTTTATTGCAATCTCCGAGGTGCTTACCTCAGTCATAAAGTAGAACCACATGGTTAAAAAAAGACCTCATGGTTAAAATAAAAGCCATGAGGTTAAAAAAAAACCATGAGGTTAAAAAAAAGCCATAAAGTGTTTTTTTTAACCTCATGGTCTTTTTTTTAATCATGTAGTTCCACCTTATGGCTATGGCTGAGGCAAGCACCTCGGAGATTACAATAAAAAAAAATAATGATGGTTATCTTGAGACAAAATGCAACTCAGAAAACAATGGTACCGGCGGTTCTGAAAAATTCGATCCACCCTATTATACATCTACCTCTATATATTAGATGCTTCAGATTTCGATAAAAACGTATTTACTTGCCCAAACACGAATAAATGATATCATTAGTCATTGATAAAGAATATACCCAAAATTTCATATATTATTTTATACGACATTTTGATAATGAATAAATAGAACAAAAAAAAATGTATAAAAAACTAATTTTTGTTGTAGATGTTTTTGTTTAAAGTTATCATTTTTATTTGTATCGTTTTACCTGTTCTTCGTCTGTTTCTCTCCGAAGAATCATTTGTATTTTTGCACAATATAATATGACAATGGAAAAATGTAATTGGATGTAGTGTTTTGACATTTCACATTCGTAGAACATAACTTTTAAATATTAATAATGACAATTTTTTTTTTCTATAAATAATCTAGTTGTTTGAAATAATAATCCTTTCTATTAGACGGGTTTACATGGAAAGTATATTGGAGTGGATTAAAATTAATGTATAAGAAAAAAAAAAGTTGGAGTTTAAGACTCGAACTCTAGTCTCTCCTAGTTCTTACACAAACACATTGTGTTAGAAATTGATTTCGTACTAAAAATTTATAAAATGCATTTTTAATTATTTATCAAATGTCTTCAAGACCAACTTTTCGTAATTTTAGATTATGATTCAATGATGTACATTTAATAAATCCTTCCACAAAACAATAGTCCACTCTGCCACTTTCAAAGCTCTGTTTACTAATAGATGGAACATAAAATATTTAAATTTTAAATTTTATGAACCAACTTAATATGATTTTTCTATGTTAATATATCCATGGCTGCAAAAGAATATATGTATAAAGATAAACAATACAAAATATATTTTTTTCTAATAAGATGAATGCTTACAATGTTGTATAACACTTGTTATAGTTAAAGGAATGAATAATTTCAAGTATTTTTGTTGAAAATTTAAGATATAAATGAAGCATCAGGTAATAACGTATTCAAATAAGAATTTTCTACTAGAAACTTATTCAACCAAAAATAGTAAGTATTATGGAAAGCTGGATTATTGCGCGTAAGTCAAAATCTTGCTAAACCGCTGTTTGAGCAAAAGAATTTTTTACTTAAATATGTTAACTTCATAGTTCATTATATTATTCATGTAATGGCTAAAATTATCTTTCCATTTCGGGTAATGGTCACCAATTTAGAGGGTTGATGCCAAAATAACCCACAATAGGGTAAATTCTACTATCCAGTTCTCTCAGTGTATTA
This sequence comes from Catotricha subobsoleta, assembly GCA_011634745.2. Taxonomy (NCBI): domain Eukaryota; kingdom Metazoa; phylum Arthropoda; class Insecta; order Diptera; family Cecidomyiidae; genus Catotricha; species Catotricha subobsoleta. Next base: position 31,609 of record JAABKK020058467.1, read on the forward strand.
GGAAAGGTTTAGGACACCTCCTTCTGGGGTTTGGGAAACTTAAAGTAAAATTTTATGTTCTTTTTCCTCTATATTAAGATTGATTAGACGTATATTGATTATTGATTCACTGTTGAACGCAGAATTAAATTCTCTTGAAAATTATAAAGGTTTTGAATTTGAGCTGTGATAGTCTTCAAATAATCGAATTAATTGGGAGATGAAATATAGCAATGTTTTATTATTTTTCTTTGTTTATGACTTTAATACTTGAAAAAATGAAGTTCTGTGCCATTCTAATTGACAACTTGTTTTTCTTAAATACCTACCTATAGCGTATGTATATATGCTATGAATTTAATCAGCTCATATGGTATAATTCAAATGGTATAATTCAAATGGTATGATTCAAATGGTATAATTCAAATAGTGGTCTAAACATCTAGCTATGACTTATTTAAGAAAGTAAAAGAAGCAGAAATTTTCAATGGTACACCCTGTCTGTCATATTGTATACTATTAGTAATGAAAATAAAAATATATAACATGCAGTACTGATCTAACGAGGGTACAAAAATTATATTAAATAATGTGTTTCGAATAGTCTTTCATCTCCTAATAGTATAAAAAATATTTTCCAAGAAGTAACCTTTTAAGCACATATACACACAGGAAAAAAATGCTAATTCATTGAAATGGTAATAGGACCATCATTATAATACAATGTTTTCGAAGAGATTATTATCATTTTGTTGCCAATATATATCAGAGTACTAGAGAATATTATACCTTACAACATTAAAATGAATTTTTAACTCTTTGACTTGCTAATGTAAATCAATTTTCATAATACATATAAACATTTTAAACCTTAAAATCATTATCATCATTGTGTCTAAGCCAACTACACTTACTTAATATGACGAATATGGAAAATACATAATATTATGCTTGATAAAATGTATACTGACTTCATTAATAATATTGTAATGGGTTTTCCAACGTTGTTATTATTATTTTGTTCAAAATTGGCCTCTGAAAAAGAGAAAAATCAGAATATAAACCAAACCAAAAATATTCGTTGAACTAACATTTAAGATTTTGATGGTAGAACAACTTAACTGCTTACCGTATTACACTTTACACACACGAGTTGAATCAGTGAGATAACTATTTGGAGACGACTTTTATAGAACATAAAAGTTTTGTGAATGTAGCATGTTTAAATATCTATAATAATATCTACAAATGTCTACCTTTGAGAAAATCAAGAGCTTTTACGAGGTCGTCACATGTCATATAACCTCCTACATTTCAATATCATTCATTTGATAAAATGTAATATATTAAATGCCGCTATTATGCGAGTATATAAAAGCAGCTTGAAAAAGTTTTGTTCGTTCTGCTCATTTCATTTCGAATGTCCAGTCAAAAAGGGGCGATTTTTTTTGTCGTTGTCCATCCGCACGTTATAATATTTCTTTCTTTTTTTTATACTTTTTCTCTTCCTTTTGTGAGGAAAAATAAAATTAAAGAAAAATGGCACCATTTATGTTTTTTTTCAGAGATTCCATGGAAAATTAGTGGCATGTAATTTGTTACAATTATTTAATGTTATATATAGAGTTGTAATGATAATGCTCTTTTTCTTTTTATGATGAATTAAGGGTAATAAAAATGTGTATGAAATGGTTAAGGTATAAATCATAATCATATGAATTATGATGAAGTGGATTTTATTTTCGTGCAATCATTATTAAACAAATTGTCGGCCTAGTGTTGGAGTGCTGTATATAACCAATAAGCAGAAATACACTGAAAAACACTAAATAAAAGTGATTTTATAGTGATGCATTGGCGTTCTACTGGTAGTTTTTAAGTCTTATGTTTTTCAAAAATGGAGTGTTTATATAGTGATTTTACGCGTCACTCAAATATCATTCAGTTTGTGTGTTTTTCAAAGCTTGATATTACCAAAAATAAATACACTCGATTTACTGATGAAATCGTTGGAAAGACGCTCTATTTCCAAGGGCACAAAAATTATCGTGATATCACCAATATATCCCCGTGAAGTCACTTTTATTTAGTGTTTTTGTATTTTGTATTTTCACAATTTGGAAATTCCATAAAAAATCTATACCTATACCATTGATATTTAATTCAAATGGCTTCAGTTATATTTTTGTATTTTATAATTTTACGAAGGCAAAAGATTTATATATTTTTTTCTGGACCATTTAACTATTGCCTTAGCAACCCTTTCATAAAAAAAAAAAAAAAAAATAGAACAACACGCCGCACACTAGCCGGGTAAATATTTTAATCCGAAAAAAAGTGTCAAATGAACATTTCAACTTTAACATAAGCGCTATAGTCCCCCGTCTGTTTGAAACCATCACCATTTAATTTTCAACTAAATACACCTATCTATATTAATAGACGTACAATGTATATGCAGAAAATATAGCAGAACCATAGTGTAAGTAAATAACCTAATACAATACCATATTAGAAAAGGTTGACATATCTGACAGTGAAATGTCACACATTATTTCGCATCAGTTAGATTATAAAATGAGTGCAAACGTATAACTATAGTATACCTATAAGCAAACACAACAAGAAAGAAATTAAATTTATAATATTTCCATAACTCTGTCGTTGGTTATATATTTTCTGTCATTTATTGGAACAATGTACAAATTTTATAAGTTTTTGAAATATTAAAGTAGAATGCGTATAACCTTTTTCTACCTAGAATTGCTTATATATCCGAATTAGATTAGGCACATTAAATAGACAAAGCAAAAGTAGAATAGACAAAAATCTATTGTAGAAAATAATGTATATAAAATATTATGTATCTAGAGTATGAATTGCCACAACCCCAATTCAAAGCCGTCATACAATCAAATACCTAACTAAAAGGGTGAAAATTTAATATTATATTAAATTCAATATGTAAAACTTGTTATACTTAAACGGAATTGTAAAATAATTATATTATTTTTTTTTTCTCTGTGCTTTACCTTGCATAGACGTAACTCGTAGCATGATTGTATGTTCTCATTCAAATTACTTCAATTAAAATGGATTAATTTATAAAATCTATCAAAATAATTTTACTGAAACTTGTTAGCGCGTTAGACATATTATATTCATGCTTTGAAACAATACAATTCCGTACAAACATAACGCACACAAATATATGAATTTAATTATATTTATTCTATGCTTACTTAGATTTTAAAATGTATTATGGATACATATTTATGTTATACAAGTAGATGTGTCTAATGTACAAGATGATATTTTTCAATATTCATCAAAAAGGGGTTTTTGCGTTTATTTGAAAATATTTTCTAACCCCTTTTATGATAATAATAAAATAACACTTCTCAAATATATGTACATTGTATTTATAGATACGACTACCTATTTATTATGTATTACATATATATATTGCAAGTTAGATAGGTAGGTTATGTAAATATACTCGATCTTCAACTTTTATAAGGATTTTATGATTTACCATGTGATAATACCGATTACGAAAATTATAACTATGCCAACTAAGTGTTTTTCGATGAGGTGATATGTGACATATGATAATTTAGTAACTTAATAATTATTGATAATATTTTTAAGGGTCAAATTAATTCTTGGATTCTTGGATTGTGTCATCTTTAAGTTTTCGAAATGGTGATTTGCGGGGTCTTGTTCCAGTTCATTTCTGCGAATTAATTCATTTTTCAATTAAATAACTTTTGACTGTAACTATAAGTACTTAAATATAATTTTTATTTCTTAACTCTTTCAGTTCGGGCTAATAAGAAAAAGGATTAGGTACTTATCCGCGGATGCAGATACAATTTATGACTTGCGGATGCGGATATTGCGGATAAAAAGAATATAATATACTAATATGATATTTAAAAAAAAATAATTTGAATAAAATAGTTGGGCAACTTTCACACTAAATTGACATCACATATAATAAAATTAATTCGTCATGAATCTTTCACTCTAAATAAATGAAAAACGGTAAGCAAAGCAATTCAATAACAAAATTAGTCTTCTAAATTGTTAGTCGAAACTCTTATATAGTCAACAATAAAATTATTATTACTTAATGTGGATACTTGTGGATGCGGATACAATTTTTGGTATCCGTGCACATCTCTGTATAAACCATAGTTGAGTCACGGTGCGTGCAAATGTTGAATAACGGTAATCCGCCAGAGATAATAGCACC